>JAUMHH010190472.1:0-14170 GCA_032359455.1 Chlamys rubida
GGGTGACCCTGGTTTGTTACTACTGAGGAGGGTGACCCTGGTTTGTTACTACTGAGGAGGGGAGACTGGTATGTTACCTCTGAGGTGGGGAGACTGGTATGTTACTACTGAGGAGGGAGTCTGGTATATTACTACTGAGGAGGGAAGACTGGAATGTTACTACTAAAGTGGGGAGACTGGAATGTTACTACTGAGGAGAGGAGACAGGTATGTTACTACTGAGAAGGGGAGAGTTGAATGTTACTACTGAGGAGGGGAGACTGGTATGCTACTACTGAGGTAGGTAGACTGGTATGTTACTACTGAGGTAGGGAGACTGGTATGTTACTACTGAGGAGGGTGACCCTGGTTTGTTACTACTGATGAGGGAAGACTGGTGTGTTACTACTGAGGAGGGGAGACTGGCATGTTACTTCTGAGGTAGGAAGACTGGTATGTTACTACTGAGGAGGGTGACCCTGGTTTGTTACTACTGAGGAGGGTGACCCTGGTTTGTTACTACTGAGGAGGGGAGACTGGTATGTTACTTCTGAGGTGGGGAGACTGGTATGTTACTAATGCGGAGGGGAGACTGGAATGTTACTACTCAAGTGGGGAGGCTGGGATGTTACTACTGAGGAGAGGAGACAGATATGTTACTACTGAGAAGGGGGTAGTGGAATGTTACTACTGAGGAGGGGGGACTGGTATGTTACTACTGAGGAGGGGGAACTGGTATGTTACTACTGAGGTAGGGAGACTGGTATGTTACTACTGAGGAGGGTGACCCTGGTTTGTTACTACTACGGCGGGGATCTGGTATGCTACTACTGAGAAGGGGAGAGTGGAAAGTTACTACTGAGGTGGGGAGACTGTGATATGCCCTATGTGTTTAGGGTTCTAAGCACTGGTAAACAATACATGATTTCACTATGGAAAAATCGTTCAAAAATCCGTTAAATCTAGGAAATATATTTTGTTCCTTTTATTCTGAAAATTAAATGATTTATTTCAAATCTGTATTTCATCAAACCATTTGGTTATATATGAAGCTGTTATAGTGCATATTCCCCATGAAGAAATGTCGTTTTCCAATTCCTGGAAATGAAATGAAATATATCCACGGGGTCGTTCGCACTTCCAGACTTAACTGAGCTACTGTATGCTTGCCGTCTACGTGAATTATATAGCACGTGTACGTATATATATCCCTCCCCAGCGATGACGTCAGGTAGTTAATCTTTAAAACTATAATGTTAGGTGATTACTTCTAATTTGAACTTTGCGCACATGGTGTATATATACATCGCGATCCTCTCTCGCTACAGCTAGTATGCGCTGTAATACATTAACTTTGTACTCGTTGTGAGGGTAGTTTTTACATATTATAACTGCATGAGATTTGGAACTTGAAATTTCGTCGTGTAAGCATTCACTTGTTCAATTATTTAGGCTTCACTTGTAAGTGAAAAACTGAAAAGAAATTTACTTAAAGATTATTATGAATTATTTAAACTCTACATTATCCAAACTACATTACATTTTTACATTTCGATGATTCAATAAAGAAATGGAGACAGAAAAAGTGTCCAACACTTAGGTGAAACTGCGGGCGTGAAGAGTCAGTATGAATCTACCAACGAGCAATGGACATTGTAAAGTACAAACATACCTCATTAGAATTAATGTGCGAGATCTAAAACTGTAAAATCCCCAAAATATCGTCACTGATTAAACACGCACCTGACAGTACTATTAATCATGAGTGTGTGGTCCTTTCATACTTTTACTTATTCAAGATAACTTGGTGGTAAACATCACCCGGATTCAATAATAATTGTTTTAGGGTGGGGGGCGGGGGGGGGGGGGGATACTTGAAGGTACGGAATTAATCAAACGCTGTTCATACAAAACATCTGACCCGCTGTTGACATCCTGGTCAGGATCTAGTCAGTCCTATCTTAACCTCCTTCGTCATGATCAGCTTTAGATTCAAAAAAATAATCTGCTGTGGAGTCTAATATCCGTATCGGAATAGGAGCTGATGATCCGAATATCAATCACGATAATTGCCCAGCCATCTCTACCCAGACTTGATCCGATCACAGACAATTAAAGCATTACAAGCTGATCGAGACAAACACAGGCAAAGGGGTGTGTGCTCTTAGGCTTCAGTCATGTAAGATACAATTCTAACTTCCCAAACAGTTTCTTTGAATGTTCAAGTTTTGGTAAATTTCCTGCTGATATTTGATTGACTTATCGAAAAAATAACTATGAAAAATAGATAGATAAATAAATGAACATTTCTAATATTCTTTTGATAATCTCTACCTTCTTTTCGGAAAGATCAGCATGTGTTTACAAAGAGTTTCCCTGTCAACAACGCATGTTACATGTCAAAAAGTCATCTACTTTCCACAAATTACACTCTGCAATAAACTCCATCAACCGGGGCTGATGTCATTTCCGCTGAAACGAAATTACTTCCGGTTTGATATCGATGGCAGACGCTGTTTCCGGTAATGATTTCATGTCTGATAAAATATCCGGTATACTAACAGACCGTTTTTATCTAAATAAATTCCGATCAACCTCGTTTTCAGAAATTCAATTTATTTTCTGATTAAAAAGTGTATTCGTATTGAAATACGGTGACATCCTTGACAGAGAGATGTTGTCGGACAATGGTGTCGTACGGACATCTGGAGACGTGACTTTCCCCGTTATTTCCGCCGTAATTCAAGCATTCCATTGACCTGAAAGCTCATAGAGCACATCCCAGTACATCGCGTTGTGGCGTTCGATCATCTGAGTTCAGATGATAAGAACAAAACGGTATCGTGTTCTTGAAGAAAAAAAAATCAAACCATTGCCAGAACTCAACAACGATTGATCACATAAAGTAGTGTTATAACATTACACAAATATCTACTGTCTGGTTTATTATGAATCCAGGTCTGTTTTTACGAGTGTATATCGGTAGGAAGAGAAACGCCAGTATGAATTACATTGCCTTACCGCCTGATTGTTCCTGATCTGATATTTACTAGTCTAATGTACTTCCCATAGGTACGAGAGAGACAGCTTTCCACTCGTTTTTCAATCTCGTTCAAATATACGAGACTATTATTTGTTTTCAATATGTCTATATAAACAATCTTATCGGCGAAGTGTTTCATTTCAATCAATGCGGGAAAGCACCTCTCCCCCTCCCACCATGTCTGATCTGACACAGGATGCTCATGTACAGAATAATATCGAAATGAAGCTCGTTTTTTAGATTCTGCTTTTTATCCGTTTAATTTCATTTCAAAATGCGCTGGTGAAAAAAGAACCTATTCATCAAAAACGTTTTTTGGTGTCTAATTTCCATAAAAACTGCTTTCAATTTGATTACGCTTGCGAGTCTGTTGTTTATCTAAGTCGTTAGGGATGTTCCCGTGAAGATGTCTATAGCACTGAAGCTGGAATACTCGACTGACTTCAAACTCCATTATGCTGTTAAGGATGCCATAACCCATTAAAGAAATAAAAGTGAGTTTATAAAATAGAAATACCTGAATTGACAAAGAAGACCATTATCAGGAAGTCTTTCCCTGTCGGGTTCCAGACAAAAAACTAAATCTTTATTGTATCACCATCTCTGAACATACATGAAACTTAGCGAAATAGAAATAGAATCCTATCAAACGATATTTCCCCGTTATTTGTATTATAATTATTTCGTAGATGTATTTTAAATTGTGTTCTGTCTGTATGTGTTACGCGAACATGGGGAGGCGATAAGGCGATCACGAATGGACCAGGTGGAGTTGAGAGGGCGCCATTATGGCGATGTGAAAGATACCTGCAATGTTAACGTCGTAAACATCACTATTGTTTATTGTAGAGGAATAGGTCCAACTGCTTCCTATCTAAAACACCCATGGCAGGTCCAAACACGTGAACGTTCAAATGTCAAGACTAATTGTGATAAATGATGTCATATTCCCGTCAAAACACACAGAACATCCGGGTATCGTCCAGGTATATAAAACGTACACTACAAACTGTTATCTGCTCAGGAAATAGTAACAACATGGTCTCTAATCATACTAAGGTTTATTTTTTTACAAATGAAAATGAAACCAGCCTTTTTCCAACTTGTATTCATCATTGTTATTGGACCAGATGGAAGCGTGCAATGAGTCTTAGTGTGGGAGGACACCGGAGAACCCGGAGAAAACCCGTACAGGTGACCCAAAACCTGTCCATGTCAGATTTTGGAATCGAACCCTGGCCGCTATCCAATGCGCCACCCGACCCGATCTTTGTAGAGCGAACAGTAAGTCTGTGTTGTAACAACTGTGTAATTTTACCTGGTAGATATATGTGGCGCTCTGTCATGACACCCTCGACAAGTCATTATTGGCTAGGGGATATGTTTCCAGTTCTTGTATTCTTAAAGTGTGTGGATATGAATGCAGGTTTGTTGGAGCAGATGACATAATATTTGTATGATTTGTCTATATCTATACTACTGTAATGATAACCAAACATCTGAGTTATTTTGACAGCTTCTATACCACTGTGACGGTAACATAACCTCTATCAGGTTTCAGTCTAATGCATTACCGCGTTTCTTTATTGATCTCCGTTGATCTGTAGTTTCCTCAGTCCTGATTGACAAAGCTTTCCATCTTGTCACTCAGTGAGTTTGTCCTACCCTATAATTTCGTGGATATTCTCCACTTATAGCACCAAAGTGGCTGTTCTAGTATAAGGCAATCCTCCCTAGTTCTGTGTAACGTACTTCTGTGGTTCATTAGTACGTGAACGTGTGTGGTTCTAGTAGATTCGCGTGGAGTTTTCAACGTGTACAATATCGTTGTTCCCTTTTTGGTCATAATAATTGGTGAATAAAACTCAAAACTATAAAGGTACCATTTATAACAGGGGTTGTTACAAAACAAAACAAAGTGCTATAGTCGTAAATTATGCATTGCAAAAGATGGAGTTCAAATCCGCCTTACATATATGAGGTTACGGGCAGCAATATTTCTGCAAATCAGAAGCAATGTGGCTCTCTTGAGTCAAGAAACTGAACATGTGAAGTTTGATCAAAATCCGAATACCCTATCTACACAGTATACCCCCCTTGTACGTAAAAAGGCGGTCCAATATAACTGAAGTTATAACCGTGATTGGCTCCACCAATCAGAGGCCACGGTGGTCATATTGAATCCAAAACTTAAACATATGACTTCCGACCTGAAGTATACAACTTATGTATTTACTCATATAAAGTATTACGCCAAAAAATACAGAAATTGTATAAAATCAGTTTTCAAACGATCGGTATCATCTTCATTTATGATGGAGATATTCAGTATTTGGTGTGGTGTTGATTACAAACTCAGTGATGAACGAGAATACATAGTAACATAACACTGCATTTCAACGGTCTCTATGATAAACCAACACAAAAAACCTCACTCCCTTTGAGAATACAAACCTGCCACTTTACGATGACTGACCGTCTCAATCAGACAACCACAAGGTAATTCGTGTCTGTAGGAGAGATAGTGTAGTTCATGTGTCGGTATAAGTATATATTACACTATGTACTTTCCGACAATAACGCACATGTTTACTTTGTACTGATATATAAAACTTCTTTTATTTTAGAATGTGTCCCTAGCTGGAATCGACCTCGTGGAGTTTGTCAATATCTAGTTGTATCCTTGTTTAAATAATTATTGTAGATTTTGCTCAAAACCAAATGTTTCCCGCAGAAATACACCTTGTAAGATGTCCCTTTCCAAACTAAAATCGCACTAAAGAATACGTTTGTATAAAAAAAAAACTCTTAAATGAAAACGCAATATAGTAGAAAGTGTCCCCATCTAAATGTCAACTATCCAAGATCGACATTAGGGGTTAAGGGTGCCCATCTAACTACATCCCGTATTAATGCCTCATTGTAGAACTAATCTCTAACCAAATGGTCCCAAGCTGACCTTGTCGGACGTGTCCATATCCAAATGTTCCCTAGCATAAATCGACATTACAGAATAGGTGCCCCTGTCCAATTATCCTCTACCCGAAATCGAAATCGTAGAATGTATCCTTATCTAAAATCGACCTTGTAGAATATATAAATGTTCCCCAGCTGAAATCAGTCTTCTAGAACGTCCGTTTTCCTAGGTAGGTAGGAATTTATAAACGTTTGCTCTCCCAACACCGTTACAATTGTGTCGACTTCTTGAAATACAATACTGTAATACAGTTTGAAAATGACTAAACGTTCCCTAGCTGAAATCGACATTGCAGAACATATCCCCGTTTGAATGTTCCCTGTACAGAATTCATTTTTCAAAGTCCATGGCTAAACAGACCACAACAAACTATAGTTATTCAAATCGGTTCCCTGGCCAAGCATATTTTTTAAAATATGTCCTTTTTTCAATGTTCCCTTATTAAAATCTACAATTTCCTTCGTCTCATCACGGAATTAGATTTAAGTCCGTGGTCTCATTGAATACAAGCTAGCTGCCTGGCGGCCATTTTGTTTTTCTGAACAGTCTCAAAATGAAACACACAAAACTAAATTAAATTTAATTTGCGAAAAGTCTGCCACGAACTTCTCGAGATATAACAAAAAATTGAGCAAAATCCAAGATGGCTGCCTTGCAATAATTTTCAAAATGAAAGCATGCACAACAATGGACCAATGGGAACAGACATATTAATTTTGGAAAAAAGTATTTTTTGGGAAATAGCGATATCAAACTTTACTCGAAATTCAAGACGACAATATCTATTTTTCCGACCAAGGCGAATCTTCATGAAATTGGAGGGAGATCCGTTAAATAGTTTTTGAGAAATAGTGATTAATGACTGGCGGACCCTTTGCCAGTTGAACAGCCAACCATTTCATGATGGTGGGCTAAAAAGTAATGACTTCTTTTATTCTAAATTGTGATTTTCAAGTAATGGTTTTATGCAGGCACAGGTTATTTTAATGAATTTATGCATGCTAAGTTTATTTTCCATAGAATTAATTGTTTTTTTCCTGAAGTCTCGTAAAGGACCACATCAGTTATTGTACAGAGAAGGTCACTTTTTGTTCGTTGTTTCAAAAGCAGCAAAACTACCACTGATCACACTTTTTAATACACACATAATCAGGTATTAACTGCAATCCGTAATTATGGTTAAGATATTTTCAAAATCAGGAAACATTTTACACATTTCATTCTTTACAATATAATATACATTGCGAAAATGGAACAATAAACCACGAACTAGTTAAGTAAAAAATAAACACACAAAAAAACCCACAAAATTCTGACAAAAATTGTTATTTAATTACAAAATATTTACATAAAAACAATTTATGTTAAAACAAATGCATAGACAATATATGTAAATTGATCATATCAAAATAATGATAATTTAGCACTAATTGTATTGGCACCATCCAACATCACACGGTCTGGTTTGTTCTGATAGACATCAACTAAAGTCCTTAGGGTCTGAGACGACACACTTATACATTCCGGTATGATCTGTCTAAGTAGAACTCTCAGCAATCTGACACGCAATTAAATACAATAAGGCACATGTTTGCGTCATACCTATGATGATCATCATGCGGTGCAATCTCCGTAGATCGAACTTTGCAATCTCGCCGCTTTCAGCACCATTCGTGTTGGAAGGGGAATAACTCTAACACATACATTTGCTAGGTAGGAGGCCAGTAACATTTGTTTCATAGCACCATCTTTATAAATAGAAGTTCCAAAACGAGTGATATCCGGGTTTATATAACTCGGGTTTATCAAACTCAATAAAACAAGATAATAATTTCAGCGAGCATTTCGCTATAAACTGAAAAATTAACTAATGAGTTAGATAAACAGCCCAGTTAAAAGTTGTGAAACTTTTTTCAAATTCTGCCATTAATCTTGATGACATTGTTGATAGTTGATATCGTTATTATTCAAACGACAAGTCAAGCGTCGTGATATTGTGAAGGAATGTATTTGGGTTGATGAGTTTTGCTAATTGATTATGATATGCAAAATGTGCACAGCTTTACTACATATACCTTACTATAATGAGAATAAACAATGAATGTAATGGTAGACCACCAAGTCTAGGATTGACAGTATTTAAATTGTCATGTCCCGTATTTCAGGATTTTAACCATTCAAAAATTACCTTAGGTGCTAACCGGTTGACAATTATTACTGTTTAAACATAATCTCTGCTATGTAATAGATTACCTGGGTGTTGATGAACAGGGTCTACATTACCTGGGTGTTGATGAACAGGGTCTACATTACCTGGGTGTTCATGAACAGGGTCTACATTACCTGGGTGTTCATGAACAGGGTCTACATTACCCGAGTGTTGATGAACAGGGTCTACATTACCCGAGTGTTGATGAACAGGGTCTACATTACCTGGGTGTTGATGAACAGGGTCCAACGAAACCACAAATGTAATAGACACTGGAGAAAAAACGGACAGCCACATCTTTCTCACAATCATGTATATAAATGGGGGTTATCCGGGAAAAAATAATCTGATGTCAAATACAGGAATCTCTTTGAAATAAGCATATCAAAACTGTTTTACTCACTGAAAACGTTTGGCTGAGTATGTACATAATGTATATAGTGAAGATTTGTACATCCATCAAATGGTGATTGCTAACACAAAGTGTATTAAGACGGAGGATTCAAACTGGGACCTTCAAAGTCTAGTAGGAGGTACTTAACCAATTCAACTGATCACTGATGAAAACAAATATCCTACTTGCAACTTTCTGATACTGCAACACACAAATATTATTGTTTTTAGTCCAATACATCAATTAATGTGGTTTACATTTCTGTTTCTTTGTGTAACAAGTGTGTGTTTAACATTGAGCAGTTTACATTTTTGTTTTACTCCTTCTGAATAAATTTTAACAATTTTCATCGAATTCTAAGGCAAGATGCGTAAAACTTTGTTTAACTGTCTCTACACTTACATAACAATTAAGAGGCATCTTACATCTGTATTAAGAAGACAGGAAAACAAATTTTGGAACTCCGAACTAAAATCAAAGCATACTATTGATTCATTATAATAAAAAAATGTAAATGATGACATGAAGACGAAACTGTTTTTATAAACGTTGCACTGTGACAGCATGGCACGCACTGCTTTAACAGCTACTCACACTTCTAAATAAAGCAAACATTTCAAAAAAGCAACAAAACATTATCATAACTCACACTTCTTGCATAAGTTTACAAGTTAACAGAACAAATACTCGACAGAGAAATCATCTCCAGTTGTGTAAACATGCATAAACACTATGGAATTTAAGAAATAACAACTGTAATTCAGTGGTCACACATGAAAAAGTCAATGCTTGATGTAAACGCCATTCGTTTTCTGTTTACAGGGGAGATAACTGGGTGAGCCCTACAACATTTGTAGGGAAACAGTTACAGGGGAGATAACTGAGTCAGCCCTAAACCATTTGTAGGGAAACAGTTACAGGGGGGTTATCTTGGCGCATGGAAAGTAACTAAGTGATGGAAATCAATGAGGAAAACTAGGCAGCGTTCAAGTGCTATGGCCCCAAGATCAGGAAACGATCTTAAGTCTAAAATTGTCTTCAGTTTTGATTTACATGTAACCAATCATAAATAATGTCATGAAAAGTGACATCATACATGATTAGTTGAGCAAAAGGACAAGTCTAAGATTGTTTCGTGATCCGAGGGTGAACCAAGTAAACTTTCTACAGGCATATATTTGGAACAAGGCTGACCTTACAAAAATATTGATACTTGTATTTAGAGTGGTGCAGTGTGGTGTGTTTAAACAAAACCAAATGACTGACTAATACTAGTTTGCAGTATTTGTGCATAAAAGAAGGTCAATTCACATTTCATTTTCAAATAATTGTTATCAAAATTGTGTAGTAAAAGCACATAGTCTCCTGGTTCAGAAAACTCCAAAACTGTGCATTCTGAGTTCTGCCTATTATGTTTGTCCAACAGCATTCATTTATCATGGAATATTTTGAACGGTCAGGCCATATACTTGTATTAATGAAGGAGTCCTTAGATATCACAGATTGGAGGAAACATAGGTACAGGTTGGCCAAGTGTTATGAGGAGAACCAGTCACTCCATTCCCACTCTTCTGCACAGTAAAGCCGCCACATGTAAAACACATTCACTACCAGAATCTGCAGCACACGACCTAAAACAATATCACTTGGATAAAAGTTTTGCAGGAACTCAAGGGGATAGAATCTGGCAAAAGAAATCCCTTGACTAGCGTAGAACAGGTTTGTAGTCATCTGAGTGAACATAAAAATCACAGCAAGCTTCATGGTGAGGGGGGATCTCCACGGTGATAGATGTGCCTCTTGATCGAAGTAGTCGTCCATGGAATCCTCCTGTGATAGAAGGATGATTTACATACAATACCTCTACAACATGATGATAAGTGTTTATACAGCTTTAGGACACACGCACATTAAATCCCTAGTATGTATGTAAAGCAAAATGGTTTGTGAACTTCTTATCTATAAATCATTAATGTGACCTTTAAAAAGGAAAAACGCAAAAAATAGGTCGGGTGAAAAATAATAATTTTGATACATGTACATCAAGTAATAATAATTTCAATTCAGTGCACACGTACAGTATCAGCAACAATAATATGTCATTTAAGCTCACACTGAATGCTAGTATCGTAACATGTCAACAATAAAGGAGTTTTTCTGAAACTCAAAAATGCATTTTTATGGTTGGGAGAAAATATTTTTTCCTAAATGAATGCACTAAGCATATTTTTAACATCTGAAGAGCGTGAACTTATTCTGAACTTGTCAAGATAAATCATTCTGCATACCGCACAATTCTAATGTCATACAACCTAAATCTAAAACATAATTAGGGTTAAAACTGACAAAATAAGGAAAATAAATTCATCGAGTAAATAGTTCTTGTCAAAGTAACAAAAAAAACCTTGAACATTTTAAACAATTCTAACCTTATCAAAGAAGTTTTTGGTAACCTTCTCCGTGATGTACAGTATACTGTACAGGCGAATCCCCAGGGTGACCAAGAAAAACGGCCGCAGGAACTTCATCAGGAACTGGAGAGCAAGACCAGCATTGTCTAGGCAACAGATATATATCAATTTAATATTACAATAACACCTCCCATGACATTCAAACGTTTTGGTGATGCAGGGCTCGACAATAATGGTAGTCAAATAGTCTGAGACAAGTGGACTCTCCAGCTGGACTAGTGGTTCTAAAAGCTGCTCTAATTTGATATTACTTATCATGTTGAATAATATGTAAGGTTTATAGTGGAATTAGCACATGAAATCGGAAACAACAAGTGGATTTTTATATAAATTTCTAGCCCTGAACATAGACAACTCTCACAATTCAAGCTTGTTTGTAAATAACACAAGGCTAAGGGTTAGTTTTTACACAAATTAGCAACTTAACTTACAAAATTGGCAGCTGATTGGGTACGTTTCCATAAAATCATATAATTCAAGCACTTTTTTACAGGCCATAGGACCATTAGAATATTTGTAAGTTATACCTATTGAGCTGCCGATGATGTATCTCCCTATGCTGATTAGGGACTGCTTCTTGTCATACCTGTTAAATATACAATTGTACCAACACATATCTCAGTCTAACACACTCTTAGACATTATCAACATAGTGCCCCTACATCATTTACCATTTTTATTTTAGTTTAGTTGTCACAAAGCTTTCAAAACTGTGTATTGGTAATCGGTGCAGGACTTATTGAGTAAACACCAATTAAAATGCATACAAAAGTGATTAAGTTTTCTCATATTATACAATGTATATACATTTATTGAGATCACATTAAAAAAATATTCAAGTTTTATATTTTACATGGCACTTTATTTGAAGGAGTCCAATTATCAATGCCTTTTTGCTTCTTTGATGGAATCTAAAAATTTTGACTGAGGGCCGCAATAGTTTCTCTGATTTTCCATTTCCTTATTGAAATATTTTTAAGTACGTTATCAAAAAAAGTATTTCTGTCTTGGAAGGAGTAATTTTAACACATTACAAATCAAAAATTATTTATCCTGGTTCCTTTCTTGTGTTGATTAATTGTAATTTATAACGGCTTATTAAACTTGATAAAAAATAAAAAATATTCCACTATCTTTAACAATGTAATAGAATAATTAATTTTAACCAATGATTTTTTATAAATATGATTAATATTGTTTCTAATATGCTAAATATTAATAATATCATATTACAAATGAAAAGAAGATGCTATCCGCATGATAAATGAAAGTAAATTACAATTTAGCAATTTACCTCAGGAATACATGCAATGTTAAGGACTTAAACTCCACAAATATGTTATAGGAACAAAACTGAAAGTATGACCATTGAAATCAACATTCTACAGAAGTTTGAGTGAAATTGTACTAAATATGAACAGGAGATCCTTACCATATTCATGTGTTCCTGAGGCAAATTGCTAAATTGAAATCAATTTAAGTATCCATGAGTTGAAAGTTCATCATAGAATGTATATGATGAACTTTCAACTCATGGATATTTACATGTAAGTGATGTTTACTTGTACCAGGTAGATAATGAGAATACCTGTAATTACTTGTACCAGGTAGATAATGAGGATACCTGTAATTACTTGTACCAGGTAGATAATGAGAATACCTGTAACTTACCTGTACCAGGTAGATAATGAGAATACCTGTAACTTACCTGTACCAGGTAGATAATGAGAATACCTGTAACGTACCTGTACCAGGTAGATAATGAGGATACCTGTAACTTACTTGTACCAGGTCTCAGGTGTGTTGAGAGGATGATTGATAAGGTTGGTTTCATCCTTCATGGTATACAGCACTGCCACACAGCACAAACACGAGAAGGCAGCATCACACAGGATACCTAAGAAATGTATAAAGCCTAATATATAACATGTTCAGATATTTGGACTTCAACCATTCAGCTGACATTACATAGATCAGGGCACGCAAATGGCTTTCTCATAGCTCAAAGGTTCTCTTTGTGTGATATCTACATCTTTTTGTCTACATGCAGGATGGGGTGGGGAAAGATGTCCCCTCTCAGTTTTTTGTATTCCCCCTCCTAGTATTTTGAGTATTTCCTGATAAAATTGTCCATTTTTAATTCAAAGTACACATAACTTGAAATTGGTCTAGACAATGGCCACTGAGAGGTCCATCCACCATCCATAAGCCTCTTGCTTGTTTAAGTGACCTGTCCCACACTACCCTAGGCTTGTTAGAAAAAGGATAATTATGGAGACAAGAAATTAATTGGAGGCAAAGGAGACAGGTATGTGATTGGAGCGAGAAACAAAAATTGATGGGAGACAGGCAGGGGGTAGCTGAGAGAGAGGGAAGAGGGTTTCACATTCCTGTAAAAATCAGACTATTTAAAGAGAGAACTTTGCTAATAAGGAAGTGACATTTTGACAAGGAGAAGGGGCGTTGTACGAGGCAGGTGGAACAGGGTCAAGGACGACTTACCTTCCTGGGACATCCACATCATGTTGTGTACAGCCAGACACAGCACCAATACTAGGAACAGCAGCCTGTGAGGAATGAATTTTTATTTAAAGTATTTGCAATAAACTATGTTACACTGTCTATTCAAAAATGCCAGTTATAATTGTAAATGACAAGCGACAAAGATTGGTTTATTGTGTCTTTATTTGAAATATGAATGTGGACATTTATTGAAAAGTTAAGTACTGTAATACATGATCAACGTTTGAGAATTGTTACTCACCATAACTGGACCAGGGAGCCCTCCTTATAGATGGCCAAGCCAAAGGATGCCATCATGGCATAGCACAGTGATGTGAAACATACCAGTGCAAACTGAAACAAAGCATGTTCTTTATCCTGTGGCCATATAACAAGAATTACGCGTAATTATATGTCTCGCCTATCTCGCTTTGTCAATAACGTTAAATCCATACTACAAAATACGTATAATAAGGAATGATAGTAAGAGTAACTTGACCAAGTTTCAATTGAATCGAATGTGATTAACTTGGTCAAAAACTGGACTTTAACGCAAATTCTCAAAATCCACAAAAATTCTGAGTTTTTAACCCAA
>JAUMHH010190483.1:0-14169 GCA_032359455.1 Chlamys rubida
TTCACCCCTGAAATTTCATAATGAACTATTCCAACCTTTGAATTGAAAGGGTTCAAATGTGTCTTCAGGGGTGAATGAGTTAACTGTGGCATTTTATAGGGGTTTTGTAACTAATTTTTCAACAAAGTATTATTTAAAAAATGATGGACTCAAGGTAGTGGTGATTATTATGTGGTGCTTTTTGAGAAAATGATTTCATAATTCCCTATGGTGAAATTACTGTTACTTAACAGCAATTATACCCCACACGAATCTCTGATCACGAAACAGTTTGTTAGACCAGTTTACTAAAAAAAAACACTTATTGCAAAGTCACACTTAAAGTAAGAAAGCCCTCATTGCGTTTCATTGAAATGTGTTTCATGTACATCTAACTGTGAATTTTGCCTATAATTACAAAATTCTTGCTACATTCACCACGAGACAAGTTATATTATCGTTCATTTGCCCAAATGCTGGGATAAATATAAATTGTTCCATACCTAAAGACATTCAACATTGTTTCAACATCTGTAAAGAGACTTGCTACAGAGACAAAAGTAATGCATTATCATTTCCATAACAATTGCTTTGTAGCCTAATACTTATCCTCTGGGCGAATTGCCCCGCATCAAATGTCAGTAGCAATTCATTGTCTTCTGTGCGCTTAGAAAGGTCAAAGGTACATCCGCTATCGATGGAGGTAATGAAATGGTCATTTGAGGTAGAAACACCCACGCTGGTAGTGGACGGCAATTAATGACATCTGACAGATGCTGTGTCCTAATTCAAACGTCATGAACATACAGCTTAGGTTTTCAGAAAATTTTACGTGTTATGGATTGATGTATTAATACAAACGTTTGACTTGGTGGTCACTCTCTGAAATAATGTGTCGATTTTCTGGAATCAAAAATAGATTTTCTTAGAAATTCAATAGTAATTGCTCTATGCAGTCAAACCTTGGTCATCCAAGCTTCCTTTACCCCAGAATAAATGGTGGCTGGATTGGGAGCTAGAATACTTGAGCGCTTTAGAAAGACAAAAACGAAATCTGTCACCAAAGCCCTTGAGCTGTATCAGTGAAACAATGGGATTTCAGTCGTGGTCAGATTGACAGGGACAGACCTTACAAAACACAACAGTTACTGAAATGCCAAATTCTTTGTCGGATTTATGCAAAAGGGACTAATGAGTAAGTCTGTGTAGCTTTTTGTGATGGATGGGTTAATTTAGACCCTGAAGGCAAAGGCACAACATTATAGAGGAAGCCAAGTAAGTAAGACCTGGCCGTGATGGCTTTATAATGCATCAGATGCTTGTCGATAATTGGCATGGCTCGTGCATGACCCGTCCCTATGTAGGGTGGCATGTTAGCAATGGCGTGAACATGATATTGATCAAGTTTTATATCGCTGATCACAGCAAAACAACACAACAACTCTCGCACCTTGATCGAGAAAATGGTGTACAAGTGGAAAGGTCACTGCACCTGAACATAGAACAGACTCTGCGATCTACCGGTGTGTGCAATGCATCATCTGTATAAACAATGGCATGTGGAAGTCCCTTGGTGTCAACCTTTCAGTTACAATGATGAGCGCTACTTTAATTGGGTCATTCTCTTGTGTACCGTTGACGTCAATTAGTGCCTGCCATCTACGATGAAAGATTTTTGCCTTACAATATTTTTTAGTGAGACTCTTCAGAATGAATTTAAAAAAGGAAGGCTTATAAATAATAGGGTCGTTTTACATAGGAAAACTAAAGTGAATCAGTTCTTAGTGCTGGCAATGGACCCAACGGAACTTGGCAAAAGGTTAATAATGTATCGCGTGTCATGCACAAACTGACAACAACCCAGACTGAGAACATCGTGAGATTACCAAGGCAGAACCCAGGGGATATATCATTGTTAAATTTATTATGGAATAAAAGAAAAAAATGAATGGAAATTGTTGTTTTGGAATGGAGAATGCAGTTTCTCAAAGATTTAGTTTTGGTGGACTAGAGTATATGAGTCCTCACAGAAGCATTAATGTTTGTTTGGGTTTACAGAAAGTCTTCGTTTTTTTGGCTGTGTTAAGTGTTTAATTTATCATTAAATATGGAGTTTATTGATTCCATCCTTGGCTTCGAAGGTGAATATTGCACTTGCACTTATTTAAGCGTTAGTGTGATTTTCACCTGGGCCCACAGGTAATTGGTCCCAGGACCTCTTAGATTAACCAGAGAGAAAAAATGTGGATTGTTACTACATTTTGTATTAGCTAAGGGTTGACTGAACTGTGATTTAATGTTACTTTGATATCTCGGTGGTTTACTGACTTTGGTCCTTAGTCGTGTTGAAACTAGAACTGACTTTAGTCTCTGAGTTGTGATGAAATGAGAACTAAGTTCAGTCTTAGTTGTTTGAGATGAGAACTGACTTTAGTCCAAAAGTCGTGATGAGATTGGAACTGACTTTGGTCTCCCAGTTGTTTTGAGACAAGAACTGAGTTTGGTCTGTGAGTTGTTTTGAGACGAGAACTGACCTTTGGCCTAGTCATCGGGGGATCAGAACTGAGTTTGGTCTGTGAGTTGTTTTGAGACGAGAACTGACCTTTGGCCTAGTCATGGCGGGATCAGAACTGAGTTTGGTCCGAGAGTCATGATGATTGAGAATCAAGTTGGGTCCTATTGTGATTTACCAGCGAGTGTAATGATGACAGTGAAATGGTGAAGGATGACGCCGGTTATTAGATTATAGCAGAACAAGTGTTGGTCACAGGCAATATACTGCACTGGACTTCATCAGCTTCCGCCATTATTGAGGGAGCAGACTGTGGCTAGATCAATTTATTCAAATTCTGTAGAAATGATGGAGGTGGCGTGAAGGTTTTCATGCGGAACACAAACTCGATAGACTCTCTGTGTAAGATTTCGTAGAAAGTTTGGGTGTCAGATATGTAGTATTAGTCATCCTAGACATGTGAAGTGAAGAATTCCATTTGTAGAAGATGGAAGAGTTCCACCAAGGGGGATTATAAAAAGTGTCTGCTGTTGTGTTAAAGCAGACGACAGTGTTCAGTGAAGTTTAATCAATTTATTTTTCAGTTATTTGAGAGAAGTTTTTGTAATTGTCAGGCAGGCGTATCAATTTTTTTCACAAAATTCAGAAAATCCATTTTAAGTTCTTGCCTGTGGTACATCACAACGAATGTCACGGGACCAAATACTACACATATTGTGTGGAGGAAAAGCACCGTCTGTGTTTAGCTTTGCATTATATATAAAAAATTCCAAATGGTTCAGTTAATTTCATTTGCTTACATTTACGTTATAAGTAAAGAACGTTAATTGAATTTCCCTGGAAATAACGACACTTTACTGAACCTGTGTTCATCTACAACCAAAGTGAAATTCTAGAAGTTGATTTTCTCTTCCTTCTTTTAAAACATTAATGTTAAAAGTCTTTGGGTTTTGTATTGCCAGTGGTCCGTGTTGTTTCTGCAAAGTAAGCATAATGTATTATGCTGCTGATGTTTTTAGATGATTCATGTAGTCTTAAAGCAAACTGTATATAGAAGGTAGCTTATGAGGGTTAAATTTTAAGTTTTGGCGATTTTACCTCTAATAAAAAAATTATTGACACAGGTTAAAATTTTGCAATCTTAAATGTTGAGGAAGTAAATTTTGTTGACTATATCCTATATTTCTTCTGGTAACGGTTTTTAGCACAATGGCTTGTCATCATATAAATTGGCTTTGTTACAGCATATTGAGCAGCTACAAACATCAAAATGTTGTGAATATATGAATAATCACAAGTAGGCCGTTGTCATGCATGCCTGCTCTCCCGCGATGAAATTACGATTATGAAGCTAATTATCACAGCTTATTTGTATGCATGCTGTATTTTTTCGCTGATCACATTTTTGGCGATCACATTAAGGAAATGGTGAAAATATAGATAATCATGTTCCCCAGGGAAATACCCTGCTATACAGTTAATCACTTATGTTTCCTGACTTTCCTATTAACAAGGATTTTGATATGCAATTAAATGAAAATAAAAGTTATGCGTATAACAATTTGTTTGACTCATTGGTCTAAAAAAATGTTTGAAATTCAGGATCTGCTCCTGTTCAGTTTCAGGGTTGCAAATATCAAATGTGAAACTGATGATAAAATTTTGATCAAATTATTTCAAATTTTCAAATGTTACATTAATATTGTTTTATAATGCAGCAGAAAGAACTTCCTTTTTTTGGGGGGGGGGAGAGGGGGGAATCAACAGCATTGCGAAAAGACCATCCCCTTTTTCTCTTTCTGTTTATTTATTTGTTAAGAATGTATAGATAGTTAAACCCTTTTTTAAAGCCTCTGTAAGGTATATAAGAATATAAGAGGCAAAATGACGTATGTCATAGGTTTTAAATTTGTCTTTCAAAAAATCCCATTAGGATTAAACTGAATTTTGGATTTGAATTGAAACAGAGTAGTGTACATTAGCCCTCCTGTTTGTCGCCAAGCTTTAGGAGTTTTAGAACTCAGATCTGGCATATGGTGCTGACGCCACTTCATAAATTTGAGAAAAAAGCACATGGACAGCTAACTAACATTCTATCATCACACAGGAAAAAGCCCATTTCTGACCATTACCGCACAGACACAAATTGTCATCGAAGGCCGTAACGAAATTCAGTGTATTTAGGACAAGGGACCGTTTTGGTATTTCGTCCCTGATTGATCGGTGTTGTAGTGTCAGCTAAACGGATTATCTGGAAAGTGTACACCTAGACAGAGGACGAGTCTGTATTGACAGAGACGCCATCAGCTTGTCGCTCAGAACGCGACGAACGTTACAAACACTCGTAAGTGCCCATACTCCACTTTGCGTCACATTATAAAACAAGGAAACATTAGTGTTTAGAACTGATAAAATGCTGTCATATTGATGTCTGATAAACATGCAAGTATAAAATATGAGGAATCAAGGCACTTTGCTGTAAGAAAAACTTGTTTAAAGCTAGATGATTGTCAAATTTTAAGTTTTTTATCAAAAGACCATTCTCAAAAGTGTTGAAATTGAAGACTTCAAATGTATACAGCTTCATCACACAACCATAGTCAAATTTTATTCCAGGATATTTTCTGAAATAGCTTCGTCCGACATTGTGGTACTGCATTAGACATTGTGATGTTGAGATTTTATTTGAAATGTTAAATTATCTGATAATTTTTCATGAGAGTTGAGCTCACATCTCCTTAAGCCCTTTCACCACTGTAGACCATAATGAATGCATCCAGATCAATGCATGGTAGAGTCTACTAAAGTTACATAGGGTTGAAAGGGTTCTATTGGCTGGTCTTGCAAAAAGTGGAGTATAATAGCTAAAGTTATTGTTCTGTGATTGTGGAGGGTTTATAAGTATAAGTTAGGATACTGAAAGTATCTTTATATTCTGTGAGGGTTCATTTGACCCCTTACAGCATTATTTACGTTTTGTTTCAATCAAACTGATAAACTTGGTAATTTCAAGGCCTACATGCTGTCTGACACCAGAATTAAAAACATCAACGTGAACAAGGCCTGATACAGTGAAACATCTATCATTCTTTGGACTATCAAAGGTTGTCTGTGACGTTTCTTCTTCTTTAAGGGTGTATGGTATCTGACATAGAAGTTAAAATATTTATTACAAATTTTTTTTGTTGGAACTCTTTAGAAAAGGAGATTCCCATCACATTAGGTGGCATATACCCTTAACAATATGATTCAAGTATAAGTCAAGTTTAGTATTTAGAAATTAAATTCAAACTATCTATACAAATATTTTTTTAGTAAGAAAACTTGCCATTTTAGAAATTAAATTCAAACTATATATATACATAATTTTTGTTGATAAGGAAACTTGCCATTGATGTATTACTGACTTTACCAACTGATATATAATCACCAAAACCAGTCTTCTTTTACTTAATGGCTACTTGCCTGCGATAATTACAGACATTATGGTACTTAAGTGTCGGATAGTATCCTGGTAATGGATGGAGGGGAAGGTGGCTAGTAAATTGATAAACACAAATCGGCATCAAGTGCGGGTATAGCTGTTGCTCCTGATCAATGACAATCACCAACTCTCTCACTGACACCTGCAATCATACATGACAACTTTTAAGAAAATGCAGGCATGCCAAATTTAATTAGTTATGAGGTTTGTGGGCCAGTAAATCAATAAGGTTGTTTCTAACATGGAATCACCTGTGTCCCTATGTGCCTGTTACAAGGCATTAGTTGAGGAATGTCAAACCAATTATTTACGAAATTTACAGACACCCTGCTGGTTAGCTGTCAGTAAAATGTCACCAATAACATGGATGGAAACTGTTGCTGGTCGCCACCTTGACATACGTGTGATTTAGTCCGTGATGTTTCCTACCTCTGTGACGTCCCGCTATCTACGTTCCCCGTGTGTCTTTGACATCGTGTTAATATGTTCCCATTGTTGCTATGACATCTTGTGACCATCACTGATGATGGGTCTGATGGAGGTGACAGGATACATAGCGTACTTGTCATCGAAACATCACGCATAAACATTTTGGCGATTGTGCTACATGGCCTTTTCTGCTTTAATCTTCTTTATCAATAATTTCTCTCCTTTGGTTTTTGAACTTTTTTTCAAAATCAAGTCAGCTAAAATGTTTTGAGTTCGTTTTATTCTAAATCAATGAAGAACGTGATGAATTCTCAATTTCTGAAATTTGACGCAAGTCCCCAGAACTCCTGTGAAAGTAACAACTGAATTTTGATTTTCTTTACTGATTAGTCAAAAGCTATAGTTTAATATGCCTATAAGTCTGTCACTTTTAATTATCTGAGGTTCTGTTTTGGTTTTACAAGTGTAATTGGTGGCGAGCATGCTTACAATGTTATAACTTTGTACATGTTAAGGTAGAGAGCCCCATCACTTTGCTTTAAAGGTTGTAGGCCCTATTAAGGAGTAGGAGCATTTCAATATTGTTCTAAGCAATGTTGTAGAAAAGTGAAAGTATCACAAGTATCTTAATTGGCCAGTAATGCAGTGGATAATTATAAGCTGCTTTATCATCAAAAGGTGCCGAGATGGAATCCCCATTGGAGAGATGTTTTTTATGGGAGATAAATCCTAACAAGAATAGCATAATTGGTAGGTCTTTTCAGCTCCAGCTGTGCAATTATCCGACACTCAAGGGAGCCTATGAGGAAATTGGAAACAGCAACCGACTTTCCTAACATATGTGTCCTGTATCCCGAACAATCTGCTGATTATAACGAGACAGATTTCTCCAATACATTGCAATCCATATCGATTGTGCATGTGTTTTAGATGTATGTGACGGAGTTCAAAACAACCGAATTTGTCATCAAATAATAAGGAAGTAAATAATGAAATTTTAGCTGACAGAAATTAGTTTCCATTTTCTTATCAGTGATATATGACCACATTTCTGATGAAATATGTTTTTTTTTCTTTACGGAATTTCTGTCTTTCGGGTGATTGATGACGTATCAGTGAACTTGATTTACTGCCGTGAGACTTTGGTATCCATTATGAGGGCAGAGCATGTGGCTGTAGCTAGCTAGACGGGCTTCTATCACGCCCACAAATAACCTGATCCTGTCAATCTATATACCTAATACTTGTATAAAAATTCCAACGGGCAGAACCAGGAACAGCTTCCCAAAATTTATCAATACGTTTGTCATTGATTTATATTTCTCCTCAAAGAACATGTGGCTAGATATATATACAAAAGAATCTTTTTGGCCTCTTAGTGAATAGACCAGCAATATCCCTTCTGCAGGTCAGCACTTGCCAAGAAAGAAGAAATATAATTCATGCAATGTCGTGTGTCACTAGACTCTGCCAGCTTAGAAATTAAATAGCAGGCAATTCGCTTTTCAAGTTCAAAAAGCAAGGAATTTATAAGGCAAAAATATAACGGTTTCAGATACAAGCATATTCTAAGTGTGTCTGACTTTGCAAACGAAAGTAGGTCATTTTATGTTGGTCAGCTATCTGCAATTAGTGTTATTTCAGTTCACATTTAACGTTCTTGTGGTCACCATTTCTTTGTGTCATTGACGGTCAAAGATTTGTCAGTCCCTAGAGATGGCAACACATTCTATCAAACCTTACAAGCCTCGGATAATCTACATTCATCAATTAGCTATAATTGAAAATAAACCTTGATATATTGATGCGAGCCTAAGGCATGGCCTGGTTTTTTGCACTGATTTAGTGTTCGGAGGGAATGAGTCTGGTACTATCATTGGTGCTGATTGGATAGCATTGATTGTGAATAACGGATACAGGAACCTGTCATTAACGAATCAATGTCGTTTCCTCTTTTTCGCTCGAGATCTCGCTATACAGCCTCCATCCAACCTGCCATTTGCTGTGATGCAAAAACATTTCCCTGACTCAGATTTATTTTGTGCTGAGATAATCATTTCTATCTTTTATATTTATCTTCAATATGCACTTGTTGGGAAAGTCGATTTAAGATTTTTGGCATAAATGTATATTTCTGATATAGCTTTTATATACATCCTTTTATTGTACATGCAAAACTGTGTGCAGTTTCTGCAGTTGTTGTCCGTTTGATTCAGTGTGTTAAATCAACCGTGATAGTAAAAGGTATACTCGACAGATTTCTTTTTCAATCTTTCCATTCTTAGTGTTGCTTCATTGTCAACATGTCTATACTAAATCAAGCTTGAAATTGAAAATATTGCAGCAGATATTTAAACTGTGTACTTGTCAGCTTGTATAGTAACGTGACATTTTTACGAGAGTTGTGGGTATTACCATATTAACATTGGTACCCTGGTAAATTGTTATATTGATTTTTAAAATGGTAAAAAATGTTTATGTACAGTTTATAGGTTGGTGAACATAGTAACTATGACAACTGTATGTAAGACCTTATGATGTAATTGTTAGGTAACAGCTGTCTGTTATATGATCCGTTGTGACTACTAAATGTTAGCTGTGACTTCATCACCTCTGACTACTAAATTATGATCTCCTGTAACCTCTGTGACCTCTACATGACCTCTGACATTACATGATTTCTGTGACCACTAAATGACCTCTGACATTACATGATTTCTGTGACCACTACATGACCTCTGACATTACATGACCTATGTGACCACTACATGACCTCTGACATTACCTGATTTATGTGACCACTACATGACCTCTGACACTACATGACCTCTGACATTACATGACCTATGTGACCACTACGTGACCTCTGACATTACATGACCTATGTGACCACTACGTGACCTCTGGCCACATGACTTCTGACATTACTTTACCTCTGTGATTACGTCATGACTTCAATGACATCTGTGACCGCTACATGACCTCTGTGACCACTACATGACCTCTGTGATCACTCCATGGCCTTTGTGAACATCTGTACATGACCTCTTTGACCTTTGACCACAACATGACCTCTGTGACCTCTTAATGATGACTGACTGCTACTTGACCCTCCCGACTTGACTCTGACAAATACATGATCTGTGTAAGGCATAAGACTACAAATATTATCTGTGACACTACATGGCCTTTGTTTTATGACCCTGTGTTACAACTTTGACCTCTGGCTACCTTGTTCCTTTTGGTGTAACCTTTGTCAGCTGTATTATCTCTGGCTACAATGTACTGGTGTATTTTACCTTTATATTGAACACTTGTGTGTGACCTGCTTTATCTTTGTTTGACCTCGTTGATCCATGTGTGACCTCTTTTGACCTCCTTGATCTGTGTGTGAACCCTATTGACCTTGATCTTTGTGTTAACCCTATTGACCTCATTGATATATGTGTGACCTCTATTGACCTCCTTGATCTGTGTGTGACCTCTATTGACCTCCTTGATATATGTATGACCTCTATTGACCTTGATATGTGTGTGACCTCTATTAACCTTCTTGATTTATCTGAGCTCTATTGACCTCCTTCATTTGTGTGTTGTAGAATGAGGTCGCTGCAGCTCTGGCTGAGGCTGGATTCCCTATCTTCGCCTGGAAGGGCGAGACCGAGGAGGACTTCTGGTGGTGTATTGACAAGTGTATCAACACTGATGGCTGGCAGCCTAATATGGTAAGTGTGCAGTTCAAGGTCACTGATGGACAGGGTCGTTTAGTACAAAGAGGCCACTTTTGTATGAAGGATCACTAGGGTATCCAGTCCTTTATCATTAATATACATTTACGGTAAGTGCACAAGTCCTTATAAAAGGATTGTTTGGCTATTCATTCCAGTAGAGGTATGTTCCTGGTAGAGTAATTTTTCGTTACTTTATGTATCAATCCTTTGTAGAGTTATTTCACTTTAGGGTAAGAAGCCCTCAGAAGAGTTACCTCCCTTACATAGAGTATACCCCCTGAAGAGTTAGTATGAAAACATGAAAACTATCCCTCCACCCTTCTCCCTGTTATCTTGCAGAGTAAAGTTTAAAGCCTCTTTGAAAGAGTTATCTCCCTGTAGAATTATCTTGCTAAGTAAAGTTAAAGCCCTAACTGTGGAGTATTCCACAATGAGAGTTATATTACGAGGTAAAGTGAGCCTTTCCTATATCCCTCCCCCCTTGAGGGTTATCGTGAATTTATCCTCTCCTGTTGAGTTATCTCCCCAAAGGAGTTATCTTGTTGGGTTAGTTATCCTCTCCTGTTGAGTTATCTCCCCTAAGGAGTTATCTTGTCAGATAAAGTTAGCCTGTCTTTAAGAATATAACCAATGTTAATTTGATATTGGGTTGGGCGGGAGTAAACATCTCCCTAAAAGTAATACACCCTGCCTTAGCTTCCCTTCCTTTAGAGTTATTCCCCCTGTACAGCCATCTTGCCCTGTAGAGCTAGTGAGCTACCCTCTGTTATACACCCTGCCTTAGAGTCCCTTCCTTTAGAGTTATTCCCCCTGTACAGACATCTTGCCCTGTAGAGCTGTCTCCCTGTAGAGTTATACACTCTGCCTTAGCTTTCCTTCCTTTAGAGTTATTCCCCCTGTACAGCCATCTTGCCCTGAAGAGCTGTCTCCCTGTAGAGTTATACACCCAGCCTTAGAGTTCCTTCCTTTAGAGTTATTCCCCCTGTACAGCCATCTTTCACTGTAGAGCTAGTGAGCTACCCTCTGTTATACACCCTGCCTTAGCTTTCCTTCCTTCAGAGTTATTCCCCCTGTACAGCCATCTTGCCCTGAAGAGCTGTCTCATTGTAGACCTCTACTCACAACTCTTTATTATTCAATCAATATATATCACTTTTCCATTTGGATTTATCCCCTTTGAAGTGTTTTTCTCTCTGAAGAGGCAATACACATCTTGCCTTTTTTATCACTATCCCCTGATAAAAGGACCAGGTATATGATGCCATACTGTAATTGCTGCTTGCTACATGGTCATATCAGCACAATTTCATCGCTCTGTCACCCCAGGTTTATTGTGGTCCCTCCAGGGACAGGGGTTCACTAGCTGTGTATAATACTACTGTAGTAGAGAATTCCAATCTCTCACCAAGCCGATCCATTTGTTATCGGACTGCTGCTGTAAACACATACAAACAATAACTGGCCCGCCAGATCACCTTCAAGTTAGGTAGATCTAGTTTGGTAATTAGGAGGAAATGCTGTACTAGATACACATCAACTGCTGATAGAATTTCCAAACTATTTCTGTGTTAGTGAAAAAAGGCTCCGGATAATTGTTTTTGCAGTCAATTGTCTTGAATAACCTCCATTAACTTAGGTATAACATTAGGTACAGACATGGTCGGGCAGATTCATGCTTTATGTGTACCAGGGTGATTATAGCATCTAACCATGAAAAAAGAAAATATGCCTTGCCCTCTTAAGAAATCAAAAGGAGTTTTTGTACCCTAATTTTATGGATAATTTTGCAAGAAGTAGTTATCTATAACAGGAAGAGCCAGCTTTGCTGAGAAATTAACTGAAGAGAAAGATACAGGGGATGATGAACAGACCAAAATAAAATAAAACTTTAAGGGAGATAACTTTACAGGGTAGGATCACTCTATAAGGGAGATAACTATGCAAGCGAGGATAAATCTACAGGAGAGGATTCTCTGTAAGGGAGGTAACTCCAATATATAGGATACTTCTTATAGAATAACTCTTATGGGGATGATGACACTACAAGGGAGGATAACTCTACAGAGGGGATGATGTATCAATAAATTGGGAGTTACAAAATACTTATATTCCCTGCTAAGATATGCGGTATAATAGAGTCTGTTTGATTTAGTCACCTGGGATTAAAGATTCTTATACTGATAGTAATATTAATTACAGCCTCTTTTTATCAACACTGCCAGTGCTGACTTTATAGGTTGATTTTTATTCATGATCACCTTGTACATTATCATCAAGGGGCTTAATTCTTACTGGCCCAACAACAGTTAATGGGTTTTTCCGTGAGAGATGCTGATAGACTACGATATTCTACATCTAGGTATTGTGAATTCCAGCCAACTTCAACATTTTATTATGCATGCCAGTTGCTATTGATTGCGATTTTACTATCTCCCACATCAATGAAATATCCATAAGCGTTGTGATGTATTGTCACACAAGCCTGTGAACAGGTCCTTTTAAGTGTCGTTCACATAGAGAGCCGGACCTTATACCTGCATGTTGTACACACTCGGGTTTTTTTCTCGTCGGTGATGGCAGGAATCGTAGAAGTTAACTAAGCTTTAGTGATATCGCTAATGGTTTTTCCTAATACCTGTCCGACATGCATCCCAGTTGCGTTTGTAACATGCAAATTCGGTCGTAGGTTATAATCGTTGCAAAAAGCGAGCATGAAATTGGCTTTCATTTAAAAAGTGTCACTTAAAAGTGATCATGCAGCGCTGCCCTGCAAACATACATTTCGCTGTTTAGATCGATAAGTTTGGAGTCCAAATTACATTTTCACACACCACAATCATCATAGAAACAGACATTTTGGAACATTTCATATGCAATAGATATTGGCTCGATTGGATGTGTTCTATACAATGAATGTGTATTGATGTGTTTTTATAGAATATTTCTTTAAATGTCATGCGAATAGCATTTCAATCCAACTACAATTGATTGGAATAATTTCCTCGCTCGCCATCAATAGGTCTCAAGGGGCCCGTTTTGTGTTATAATGCCAAATTTTGTCAGACAGATGGTAGCATTATAAAAAAAAAATTACCGAAAATTGAAAATGGTCGGAAGTAGATGTAGGATAACGTTGCCATCTGGTATTGGTACTACACATATCCTCATTGAAAATTGTGGGGTAATTTCTAAAGGTGTTTTTGAGGATTTTCTCACAAGAAAACAGCCTTGATTCTGTTATATGTTGGCTGTAGTTTAATTACTTAAATTAATGCAACATTCATATTTGAATATCTACAAAAAACAACAAGGGAATACAGAAGTGTTAACAAAAACATGATTCAAACTTAAAAACGATAAAACTAAGGCAAAATATAAACAGAGGAAAGATTTACATGGAGACCCCTGAAATATAATGACTCAACAGAAATGTACTGTATAATATGAAATGTTCGTTGTGTATACACTTTCGTCGTTTTCGTGGTTGCCATGGAACCACGAATATAAATACAACAAATATTTCTACTACTCGATAGAATGTACACAAGGAAAATGTGAAAATTATTTGAGTATTAAGTAATTGTAGTTCTAAAATGTACACATTTTCACAGCAAATTTACAATTCCGAATTCCATCAGACCGTGTTCCTATTCTAGTTTATATACCGATTTCACAGACAAGATTATGAACTTTGATTGGGTGTTTTGAATTGAGAGGTTTGATTGTGTAAACTTTGACCTTCAGATCCTGGATGATGGTGGAGATGCAACCCACTTAATGCTGAAACGCTATCCGGCCATGTTCAACATGATCAAGGGTATCGTAGAGGAGAGCGTGACCGGTGTCCATCGTCTGTACCAACTGTCCAAGTCTGGCAAACTGACCGTCCCCGCAATGAATGTCAACGACTCGGTCACCAAGGTCAGTCAAGGCATCACTTTATCACCAAGGTCAAGGTTTTTAGGTCACCTGAGCTTTGCTCAAGTGACCTATTCCGATCACTTTCCGTCCGTCGTCGTGCGTAAACTTTTTAC
>JAUMHH010190494.1:0-14168 GCA_032359455.1 Chlamys rubida
GCCTTGGGCCAATATGACGGACCTCGGCCTAATAACTGAGCCAATATGAAAATCACTGATTAATAACCCTATAATATATAGTGTTAAACCTTAAATATTGCATTAAGCAATTGAAGTGCATGTATATTTATTTAATCGATAACGTTAGACTTTAGACTACAAAGTGTATTTCGTTATATTTCAAAGGCATTAGTGATTTTACAGCAATTCCACAATTTTAGTCATTTAGGGCCGATGACATTAAAAATAACGTCCACAACAAGGAATATATCCAACGTAAAAGAATAAAGACTATGTAAACTAGAAATATGTCAAAATGACATGAAAGTCACCCCATCTCCTGTAATGATTATTTTCAGTATAATAAATCATTGACCAAGCTACAACTGACAGATTTCCACCTGTCAATCAAAATAGTTTAACAATGACCAGGTGTATATACATACACGCTGTCTAAGTAACCATGCCAACACATTGATATAATTAAATAGGAAAGCATATGGTTGATTTCCATTTTTTTTTAATGTTGAGATTTTTTCTGGACAAATGTCAAGCTGGACTGCACCAACATGGTAGATCACTGAAGAAGTTAAGCTTAATAAACACATTAAGCCAAGTTATTAATTATGTTCGGGAAAACATAGGCCTAGCATTGATTGACACCTCGAGTACGGGAAGATTGCCACCTGGTATGGGCAGAACAGGTAATTGGAATATAACAATATTGTTTTCATAACTTTTAGAAATCTTATGTACGGATAAATCTTTCACTTTTTTTAATTTTCTAAGCGTCTGCAAATCGACTGAATCGGACATCGAAAATAGTATCACGCGACCTTGACTCTCTGCAGTACACAAACTTGCGAACTTCGCCACTTTCCCCATGTCGTTTCGACACATTCCTACTGTCAAGATTGAATAGTTCAGCATGATATTACACAAGAACCGCATTTTTAACCCAAGAGTGCTTATAACGATGCGATTCTTCGTTATATTTCCCCATATGTGGTTTGAATCAATTCGCAACGCAACGTCAATTAGACCTGAAAGATGGGCCTATTTTACTCAAGTTTATTTTTCCGATTTCATCGTATAATATGACTTAAACTTTTCGTAATGGTTAAATAGATTATTGCAGGCATGTTTCAAAACATTTCCAAAAATTTACGATAAATGGTCGCGACCAAGGACTGGATTTGGATTGTTCTTGTGTATCGTTCGCACTCCTGACTTGAAACTTTGATTTTCCCTTAAAAGTGCGAACTATACACGATTTTTTTCGGTAGTCGTTGGCCAGATATAAAATATCAAAAGCAATATATAATATAACAGTCTACCCCTACGGGAACCTCACAGGTGCCCGATTCTTACTCTTTATGTTATATGTAATTCTCCGTTTAAAAAATGGAGAAATTTGGAACGCCTTTAGGTTGTATGTTTAAAAAGGAAATATATATCTGAGTTATCCAAGAGCTTGTAATTAAGCGCCTGGTACAGAAGCAAACACACGAAAGCTCTTAATAGTGATCAGCAGCAGATGTCAATATCTGGGACGAAACCGAAATTAAAAGACCCCGCTGGGGTTCTCCCAGGGGTGACCAATAAACAATACATGTAGTAAACGATTGTTTTGATAAAAAGAAATTCAATTAAATGACTAATATACCGAACCTAAAAGCTGATTTGATGCGGTGTTTATGCTATTAATATATTCGTATTTAAATGGAATGTCACAAATGTGTTTTTAAAACATCTCTAAAAGGTTTGTGTCAAAAGATTTGTAGATATGGCATTAGATGTGCACAGTTGCGGTTTGTTCTATTTGTTGCACATAAACCGACACAAGTTTGAATTACAAAGAACATAATATCTTTTTCTTCAGACCATTTCTGTAAATAAAACGCTCAATGCAATACAAGTATGCGATCAACCATTTACAGTCAAACACTTTATGATTGAATGCGCTGATTACAAACAAATACGTGACAGATTTGATGATGTACCGTCTATGAAAAGATTATTCGATACAGTTTCTGCGCAATTAATATAGGACTATTTACACTCTATTGATCTTCAATAAAACATGATATATTGTGCAGCCAATTTGTTCGATATTGATGTATTTCTTTAATCCTTTACTTATTTTAAGCTAATACGTTTTGGTTTGATGTGTTTATTTTTCGTGCATGTCCCTTTATACAGTATTGTTTGCCCTAAGTGACTTACATTGTCGATGGGTCGTTAAACAATACAAAAACAAAACAAGCAATACAACCTAACTAATTTTCAAACATTTTCCCTTGCCGTTTCTTTATATTGAAATTCGCTATTGCAAGATGAAAATCAGAGTAAAAAGCTCACGTGTTATTGCTTTATGAGCCGTATCTTTAGTTTCAACGTTCTATTATCTACTAAGGTCATTTAAAGGTGTGGTTTGTTTTTGTCCTATTAACAGCTAAGGTCATTTGTGGACGTGTCTTTATGTGTGTTGTGTATGCATGCATGCGTGTATGTGTTCAGGAGATAGGGTTTGTTGGTGTACTTGCCTCCTTGTGATAGCGCGGATATGATGCCGACTTTATAGTGCTTTCTCACTAAAATACCATGCCGAAGGCACCCAACACAGCATTCCGCCCGGTCACATTATACTGACAACGACTGAACCAGTGGTTGCCATTACCCTTAAAGCTGAACGTTAAACAGGACATAACAAATACCATTTTTAAAGACTTTGGCTCCCGAACCTCGGCGAACGTTCAACATTAAAGCCAGACGTAGGGAATTGCCAAGGAAGGCGCTATGAAATAAAAGGTAAAAGGTAGTTAGAAGAAGTAAGAAATTTAAGATAAAAATCCCAAATGTTGCAATGGGTGCAGCAGATATTTTTGGTCGTCTTTGTGTCCCCAAGTAGAGGGCACAAAAGCAAATCCCCAATTCTGCAGGGGATATGCATTCATGTGTGACATCCAAGAAGCAGTCTTTCCGACATCACCGATTATTCAAATTAATAATAGGTGACAGAATTTTAAAATCATTTTAATACGAAGGTCAATATTTTGTATGAGAATATTCTTAAAGTGTCGACTTTTAAACATTTGCTACATCGGGAAGTCAAAAAAGCAAAAAATACCGCCTCCAGCACACAGGCCTATATTTCACAAATGGAGCCATGTCCATAAATACTCTTCACTATAAATATTAATTTGTACTAAACTCAATACAAACAGTCACATTTTGTTGTACTGATGAGTTGTAGTATATAATTGCTCATATGATTTTACCGTAGTTCTTTGGGGTTTAGCCTATCAGTTTTTTGTATGAATAAACACCTGGGTAGCGGACTGGGACACAACTCCTATGCAGAACATGATTTCTGGACAAAGTAATAGCAATACTTAGATATACGCACCTTTTCTCTTTGTCACATCGCATCATATATCCATTGGGTTACGACCCAGTAATCCATTGAGGCACATGGGCTTCTGGTTTAATTCGAAAAAAAACATATTTTTGTTGAATTAAAAGCACTTATAGCAACTGAATGGGAATGACATATGTTTATGTTTCCAAAATAACAAAATCCCAGAAAGCACATACATTTATGCCATTTTAGTCATAATCGAAACTTAGATATATCTCTAATCTGAATGAAATTTGCCCTTGATCAACAATATAGATATGACCGAGCAAAAAACTCGTAATAATGCATTAGCCTTTTGGCTAGATATCAAAATAATAACCATGCGTGTTTGCAAATCGACTCGTATTGATAAACAAATTATATTCAAGCCATTAGTCATGAGAAACAGTTAATGCTTGATTAGTACGTTCAGCGTGTAGCAAGCCTCGGTGTTTCTTCTCGAACACACTTCGCGTACACAAGGGAGCCATTACCGCCCCATCTCTTTACATCTTTGTCCTTCTGAGACAAGCAATAGCGCCATCAATTATAGATATACGATGTGTGTATAAAGTATCAATACGCCATTTAGAAGCTACTCTATACTATATATATTTTAATTATTAGCTAGAAGGAGAGAATCCCTTCCAATAACCTGATCTCCAACGTCTGACTTTCCGAAGTAAATAGTTGTTTCTTGTCATGCAAGCGAGGCCAGGTCCTGAATGTGGCAGACGGCTTTTCTATTGAACGATGTTTACGATCTCCAATATGTATATAACGCTGAGTAAGTTAAAAGGAAGGTCGGTGATACAAGAAGCATTTGATGAATTGTGCCATTTGTTTCCATAAGGACAATACGGAAACCACTAAATTGTATCGCAGAGATCTGTATCTAGGATTTATGCGACCTATATAAGGCATACAGAAATATTTATCTATTCTTTAGCGGTCTGCATAATTGACCAAGTCAGTTCATTACACTTTTGTTGTACATCTTCAATAAGGCAAACCTGAACAAAGAAACGAAAAACATGCATTCAGGCATAGGTGTTTTTATTTCCTTTACTTTAATATCGGTATGTTTTGGTTTAGTTTTATTGGGTTAGCATCCTCTCTTAGTCTATGCAAATTAACGTATTTGTATGCATGTGTGCTAGAGACGGTGTTTTGGTGTATTTAACTACTTACGATAGCGCGGATCTGTAACAAAGTATTAAAAGGAGATGTGATGATTGGTGATTCCTCGCTAAAATATCCTGCTGAAACAACCAGCAGTGTTTACCATCATTGAGCGCAAAAAAATCAGTTTATCCGAACATGAGGAATGTCAGAAGACTCGACATCACCTCACTTTGCACGATTGGGTGGGCTTTATATGGTTTAACGTCCTATCAACAGTAAAGGTCATTTGATGACGTGACTTCTTATGCATTTTGTATGTGTGCCGGGACCGTGCACATGTATGTTGGTGTAATTGCCTCCTTGTGCTAGTGCGGGTCTGATGCCGACTTCATAGTACTATCGCATTGCAATGCCATGCCGAAAGCACCGTGCGCCCCCAGCACAGCATTCCGCCCGGTAACATCATACAAACAACGGGTGCACCAGTTGTTGCCATTACCCTTAATGCTGAACGTTAAGTAGGTAAATACCAACTGTCATTTTTATTGACTTTGGTATCTCCCGGCCTGGGAACCCATTGCCTTCTGCTTAGGTTCATTACAAAACTACCAATGGAATGTCCTCAGTTTGTGTCCGACTTAAAATTAATAAACTGAAGCCATTGTTAAGGACTTTTGTATGTCCCGGCCCGAGGACAGGACCCTTTGCCTTCCTCACCTGGGCGAACGTTAAACATTAAAGCTGAAAGTGAGGTATTGCCAAACAAGGCGCTAGATAAATAAAAGGTTGATAGAAGAGAGAAATATAAAGATCAAACATATTGCAATGGGCGCAGCAGATTTATTTTGATGGCTTTTGTGTCCACAAGTAGAGGGCAAAAAAGCAAATCCCAAATTCTGCCGGGGGTTCCCAAAATAGTCGCCTCCAACGATTATGCAGTCGGTAACAGCAGGTATTTGTATTTCGTATTATTTTACGGTCCATCGACAATTTTAATAATTTAGGGCCAAACAACAATGTTAAAAATAGACATTCACAAAAAAACTGAATACATAAAAACCAGAAGCAAAAAGTTAAAATGTGTAAAGATGTCAAAATATATCAATAGCAAACGAACTGTTTATAAAATATAATTCTTTTCTCGATCCCCGACCTACAGTTGTAAACCTTGCAAGACATGGCTATATTAATTTGCTGGTCCGATTAAAGAAATGGTGTAGTTCAGCACTGTGCATGTGAACGACGGATCGGTGAGAGATGCGTAATATAGTGATATTCAAGTGTCTTGAAGACGAATCACGAAGTTGTGAAAGTTAGTTCTAGAAATTGTGTAACGGCCCAGCAATGTCACAGTATTGTCAGGTCTGACAACAAGATGAGGGACACCTACAAAACATAATGAACTGAAAGGAAACTTGTCAAGATATTATTTAAGTATTTTATAAATATCGAATGTTTTTGTATAGATCACGTCGATATTATTTGACAAATTTATTGTATGATATAATGTGTTCATACTAGACACAACATACTATTTTAATAATAAGGATTTTTGAACCATGTTGGTTGTTAAACTTGTGAAACAAGAGATCCCTGAGGGATATTGGCGCCCACCATCGTACCATCTTCATAAGTTCTATGTCATTTTGATCTTTATCTGTTTGATCAGCTTGCCTGTCCTATATTTTAATGTCTTTTGATCAACCTCAAAAGTTAACATGCACAACTAAGGACCAAGGAGAACATACTTATCAAATGTGAGAAAGATTCCTCGCGTTCTACCTGAGGAATAGCGACAATAACGTTTAAGTGAAACAAGATGGCTGTCTGTCAGATCAGTCCAATAAGTTGATAGGACTAACTAAGAATCAAGAGGAACACTTATGTAAAATTTTAGAAAGATCCCTCCGTTACTTGTTGATTAATGGCACTAATATTATGTTATTCCGAAATTCAATATGTCCACCTGCCGGCCATCTTGGTTTTCCAATCATCCCCAAAAATGCACGACAAGGGAACTTTCATGTGAAATTTGAAAAAGATTTTTCCCGTACATTCTGAGAAATTGTGATATCCAACTTTAACTCTTAAATTCCTGATGGCTGCCTGTCCGTCATCTTGGTTTTGTGATCAGTCCCAAAAGTTAATATGCATAACTAAGAATCAAGAGGAACCCTTATGTAAAATTAGAAAAATCCGGTAATCCCAACAGTAGGAGAAGGATTTTAAAGGTTTAACCTCTATTCCCCTATTGGGCCCCACCTCTATGCTCCCAGGGTGGGGGCCTCACCCATCGTTTATACAAAATTTAGTCCCCTTAGCCCAAGGATGCTCCAGACCAAATAAGGATAAAATCCCTTTGGCAGAAGAAGTATTATAAAGGTTTACCCCCCTTTCCCCTATTCGGCCCAACCTCTCTGCCCCCAGGAGAGGGGCACGCCAACCGTTTATACAATATTGAGTCCCCTTCCCCCAAGACTGCTCCAGACTGAATTAGGATAAAATCCCTTAATCCCTTTGGTAGAAGAAGGATTTTAAAGGTTAACCCCTATTTCCCCTATTCGACCCCACCCCTCTACACTCAGGGGGGCCACACCCACCGTTTATACAATAGTGAGTCCCCTTCACTCAAGGCTGCTCTAGACCAACTTATGATTAAATCCCTTTATCCTTACGGTAGAAGAATGATTTTAAAAACTTCACTTCTAATTCCCCTATTCGGCCCCACCCCACTACCCCCAGGGGGGCCACACCCACCGTTTATACAAAATTTAGTCCCCTTTGCCCAAAAATGCTCCAGACGAAATTAGGATAAAATCCCTTAATCCATACGGTAGAGGAATAATTCAAAGGTTTCTACCTCTATTTTCCCTATTTGGCCCCGCAACACTGCCCCCAGGGGGTCCAAACCCACCGTTTATACAAAATTGAGTCCCCTATGCCCAAAATGCTCCAGATCTAATTTGGATGAAATCCCTTAATTCCTATGGTTCAAGAAAAGTTTAAAGGTTTTACATCTATTTTCCCTATTGGACCCCACCTCTCTGCCCCCAGGGTGGGCACGCCCACCGTTTATACAAAATTGAGTCCCCTTGGCCTAAGAATGCTCCAGACCAAATTTAGACCAAATCTACTGGGCCGTTCAGGACAATTAGCGTTTTAAAGGAAAAGTTGACAGGCGGCGGACGACGGACGGTGCGCCATGGCTTAAGCTCACTTGCCCTTCGGGCAGGTGAGCTAAAATGACCCACTACCCGTTTGCTTTACAATCAGCTGGCCTTCAACACTCCATTTGATGATCATTTCTGATTTCTTTTTATAAGTTATAAGAAAAAAACTGTCGATAATGACGGGGTTTTTCGCGATCTGCAGGATCACATGACTGGGTTATTTCCTGTATTGTCAACAAGGGAAATATGCCTGACCGAAATCGGTGTCAGAGGATTTCAAAATATCTTCAACTACGCAAGCGCACACACACCTATGTCCATTTCCTGTATCCCCTCTAAACCATCAAGAAATATTGGTGTCATAAAATTAACGTCCAAAAGAATCAATTCCACCTCTCCCTTATATTTTTTTAATGTTTTTCAGCCCAACGACAATTTGAGTCATTTAGGTCCAAACAAAAATGTAAAAATATTCACAAAAAGGAATACCTCAAAACCAGAAACGAAGAAGGTTAAATTGTGTAAAAGATGTTAAAATATATCATTAGCAGAGAAATTGATTGTAATAAACATATGTGATTATTAAGATTAATTGAGTGCAAATAATCATATAATGATAGCACCGAAACTGTATCAAATAAACGTTTCATAGAGGGTACATCATGGAATTTGTCACGTATTTGGTTGCAATCAGCGCATTCATTCATAATTGTTTACTGTAAATGGTTGATAAAATGCATCACCATAAGGTTGGTCTTCCTTGCGTAAAATTTAACTTTGTGTGCTATATGTATGGCCTATGCGTAGTCGCCAGAGGACAACTTCTTCTCTGCGGTCTATTCTTGTACCTATTACACATGAACCTACATTAGGTTGAACTAAAAATAACTTGCTTGAATTAGGACTGTTAAACAGTTACCTCTATGGCACAAAGGTCGATACTCTTAATGAGTGTATACGTGTCCTTTCAAATTTCCCCTAACAATTTTACCCCGGTACTAGTTATTTATTCAGTTAATTGTTGCAATAAGTGACATGTTTACGCACGAATGTCACATATCATATTTATATAAAATTATTTACTACTACTACTTAGGTTATCATGATATCTACATCACAAAAAAGATCGCCGATGGCTAATGTTAATTTCTTGTTATGTAAACATTACAGATTTTAGAATGGTACGCAAATTTGATGTCAATGGTTCGTACAGTATAGTGTTAAAGCATTACGATCCAGCTAGGCGCATCTTTTGAGCATTGTTGATTATATCGGTAGCATCATCCGTTTTAACAATCGAATCATGCTAATTTGCGATCGTTTGTTGAGTTATTTCACCACAGAATACATACCAAAGTGTCAACAAACCCGTAATTCGAACTCAAAATCGATAAAACAAAAACGTAAAATATGAACAAAGGAAAGACTTGCATGATAACCATTTAAACAGTGCCTAGACATTAAGACAGGGCTTTCCGAAAGGTAATTGTCATTTGCTTCATCGAAGACACCATTCATGTAAATCTGGGGCATACCCGAGCAGTGTCACGTCCTAGTAGGATTGGTTTGGTTTAGTATTGTTTAACGTCCTAACACAGCTATGGTCATTTAAGGACTGCCTACCCTGTGCGCAAAATACATGCGTGTAGTGTATACGTGTGTGTTTTAGGAGGCTGCGATATGTTCGTGTTTGTCTCCTTGTGATAGCGCGGAACTGATCCCGACTTTTTAGTGCTACCTCACTGAAACATACTGCCGAAGACACCCAGCAGGATACCCCACCCGGTAACATTATACTGAATACGGGCGAACAAGTCGTCCCACTCCTTAAATGCTGAGCGTTAAGCAGGAGTGGAAACTACCATTTTTACAGACTCTGGTATGTCTCTTCCAGGGGACAGAACCCAAAGCCTTCCTCACAGTAGCGAACGCTCAACTGAAGGCCAAAAGTGAGGCATTGTCAAGGGAGACATTAGGAAGAAGAAAGTTGTTTGGAAAGAAGAGGAAAGATAAGATCCCAAATTTAGTTGCATCTTACGATCATGCAATGGAGGCAGCAGGTACAATTATTACGCCCTACCTGCAGGGACCGTCCTACTAGGAAGAGCTGGGTTAGTGACAGTTAAAGAACAAGGCAGTCAAACGATTAACAAAATCTAGAATTCATATTTGTTATTAATATTACTCACACGTGACACGATCAAAAAACCAAACCTAAATAACTTTATATTGCTTAACCTCCTATCAACAGCAAACCTAAATAACCGAATGTGTAAATGTAGCATGTAAAAATAGATAGAGCAAGCTGCTACGGATTTATCTTAATCAAAATGCAATCGATGTCAAGGGTTTTAGTGACACTTAACAAATACTTTGAGTTTCCATTAAATGTTTTTTTCTGTGTCCGAGTTGGCAAAAGTGTTGTCGTTTCCAAACAAACGAGAACTGCATATTTATTTGTTGAGTTTGCTGCTATAAATACTTACTCCTGCACGGGGGTTTGGTTGGTTTGGTTTTATTTCGTTGAACCACCTATCAACAGCTAAGGTCATTTAAGGACGTGCCTCCATGTATGATATGTGTGTGTGTGTGTGTTTTGCAAGAGACATGGTAAGTTGGGTACTTGCCCCCTTGTACGAATCTGTTGCCAACTTTATAGTGCTATTTCACTGAAAGACCAGACCATACAAAACACAGCACTCCACCCGGTCACATTATACTGACAATGGGTGAATAAGGTGTTACCATTCCTTTAATACTGAAAAATAAAGAGGGAATTACAAGTACACATTTTAAGGACTTTGGTTTGTCCCGGCTTCGGGACAGAGTATGATAATAAGAGTAAAACAAAAAAATATTTGTTTATCTTCCGGGAACGAAATGCCAGAAAACCTTGAATATTTTGCGTGTTTTTGAATTGGTATGAAAAAGTATAAAACAAGTTTCCTTTGCGTTACTTGCTATTCAAAAATCACTGCAAGATTTATATTATAATGAATCAACAATTTTGTATGATAACGACTACATCATATTTTTTATCGTCAAACGAATTGATGATCGCCGATAGCATCGTTTGGAATCGTATGTTGTCACTGTACCGAATCAGCTAACACCTTGAACACTATGAAGAACCTAACAGCACTTAGAACACAAAACTAACGAAACACAAAAATAATCTTAATATCTTTTTCAAGCAACAACGCTATACAAAATCTACTTAAATATTTACTGAATGAAATAGGTATAAATTCGATCTATTCGGATAACTTAAGATTGCATGCTTTAATAATCGATAATTAATTGTCTACACCGAGCGACAGACCGCGGACAATCAGACATTTTCTATCCCCCCATATACAGCTGGTAAATTGCCTTGCCCAGGCCATGACCTGTTAATCAACATTTTGTCCGAATGACTGACGTTTGTCGGGTTTTCGCCGGGAAAGTATCGACAATCAAGCAAATGTAATTAAACGTTTCACGCAGTTGTTTTTCACTTGAAGTACACCAGTAAAGGGCCGATTTTGATAAAGATAATATTTTCTAAACTAGTGTTTGATTAAATACAGCGACTAAAAAAATACGGGGTAGTTACGTATGTACATTCTTACAACAATGGTAATAAGAGGGGAGTCTATTTATTTTTATTTCTGTAACGTCCCATCAACATCTTGGAACATTTAAGGACATGCATGCATGTGTGTATGTGTGCTGGGGCACCAGCTGAGTCATCTGTATGATCCGAAACTGAAAAAACGGGCGACTGTATATTGCAATTGTATGTGTTTTAATACATGTTGACGTTTCCAATATACCGGAGGTACCATGGTTACATAATACATTAATTTTTCTATATAGGCCCATTAGTAAACATTCGAGTCGCAACCTTTTATGACGTGGTAACGTGATATTGCGCGAGTGTTTATTCCAAGAACTAAACGCCTTTTTGCTGCGCGGAAAGCTTCTTCTACACTTCAACGGAATAGAAATATCTACAATGAGGCACAATTAAGGACTAAATCTATAATGAAGACAACAATTTGACGGCTTATGTCCCGCTGGAAAAACCGTTCTCTATTAATGTAACGTCAGAGCAAGTAGTGCTGTACACGGTTATCACCAGCTTTACGAGAGTGTGGCAATGCAGAGGCCTCCGTCAGTGGTTTGCTGGCGATGAAAGGTTTAGCTATTAATACCTACGTGGTCTTAACGATGACACGCTGTGACGCAAATCCCCCCGTATATTTCCATTTAGACAGAGTTATCGGTAAACGACCAACAATATCAGTCTCGCTGACGAATTCGTTCGTTGCTAGCACGTAGAGTAGACAAAAATTGGCCATGAAAAAATGGTGCGATGACGCAAAGCGATCGCTTGGGTAAAAAAACCCCGACGTTTTGAAATTTGTTCATTGTACTGGTTTGAAAGAAGAAAGTTGATTTATGATTTTGTTTTGGCAATTAATATCTTACAAGTTATGAAGATTTAAAATCAGACCTATACACTTTGTAGATTTTAAAGCGTTTTTTCTCCAACAAGAATGCTCCAAAGTGTACTCACAAATTTATATGTATTTGATCGTCATAAAAATATTAAGACAGGCCATACAAATACAACTACAAAGTAGTGTTGCAATACCTTCGTGCCGCTACGATACGACCATTTCCCTAAAAAAATCTCGATATTGATGTCTGGCTCGGCGTGGATTATTTGTTTGGCTATACACGTCTATCTCTTTCAGCAAAAAAGACGTCTTTTAAAAATAGATACGCCGATTGGCAGCATTGTCTCTACTACTACTAAATCTATCCTCACTGACAGCTCTTAGCTGAAAGCACCAAGGTTATACGTATACCATGACAGGTAACGTACACATTACAGGTTTCTTATGTCGGCAGCAGATCGGCATGTGTATACGCACCTGAGTATGATCGTGCTTAGGTCGACAAGTACTCGTTATTGCACACTTGGGAATCGGAATTTTGAATAATTATATTGTATTGTATAGATGATCTATGTAAAAACAGTAGATGCAGGGTTGACAGTTTTATAACAAAGGACCTGCATATTTTGAGCGAAAGTGTCTCTTCGTCAATATGACAAAAATCAGGAGGGCATCTTGCTTCTACGGTAACATACATTGGGGAACCAAACCACAACATGCCGCTTATTCCTTTTCCCAACCCTGCATATGTGTTCGTCGATACAAGATGTAAATGTCTCTGAGTGTATACAGCGTGTATATTTGCCAATCCGATGAAAAAAACGTATTTCTACTTAGGTAAATTCCTATATTTGTGCTGATGATGGATGTATAGCAGTCGCCACATGTAGACGCGAAATAAACAACACAGTTCTTCCTATGGTTTACAAAGTTCTTCCTATGATTTTCCAAATCGTTTTATTACCCTTCAATAATTAATGGTTTGTGTAAGGAAATTTCATAAGCTATTTACTTTATCAATCATATGTTTTTACAAGAGGCCCAAAGGGCCTGTATTGCTCACCTTGATACTTAAGCAGTCATAGCAAAATATTCTCATTAAATGTCCCTGCAGGTAGGGAGTAAGATTTGTACCAGCTGCCCCCATTGCATAATTGTAAGAGGCGACTTAATTTGGGATATTATCTTTTCTCTTCTTTCTAAACAACTTTCTTCTTCCTAATGTCTTCCTTGACTATGCCTCACTTTTGGCCTTTAGTTGAGCGTTCGTCCCTATGAGGAAGTTCTGTCTCCTTGCCGAGATATGCCAGAGTCTGTACAAATGGTAGTTTCCACTCCAGCTTAACTCTCAGCAATTTAGAAGTGGGACGACTGGTTCGACTGTGTCAGTATAATGTGACCAGGTTGGGTGTCAGGTGTTCAAGTTTTTATTCAAACTTTAGGCCTTAGGCCCATCAGGGTTTCCTAATTTGTTTGTTTCAAATATATATTTTCCTAGCATACATTACGCTTTACAATTCTGGACACTTAACAACTGGATAGCTTTAGAAACAGAGGGATTTTTCCAATAGTGTTTCTTAATAAACCGTTCTCTAAGATTTTTTAAATTTACTGCAGATCAATAATAAAATGTATTCATCTTCTACATCAGTGGAGTTACATTCTTTAGTGTCGTTGCTCCCGCGGTACATTTCTATATCTTCCAGTCTCTATAGCCAGTGTGTGGGTATAGAAGTACGTATCCTAGTAATAAACATTCGATATTTTGTAGGAATGTATTTGATGAGATATATATCCTGCAGGGTGTCTTCGGCAGTATGTTTCAGTGAGGTAGCTCTATAAAGTCGGCATCAGTCCCGCGCTATCACAAGGAGACACACATCCAAAATATCGCAACCTTCCAAAACACACACGCGTACACTACACGCATGCATTTTGCACACAGGGGAGGCTTTTGTTTGTTTGTTTGATTTTGTTTAACGTCCTATTAACAGCTAAGGTCATTTAAGGACGGCCTCCCCTGTGTGC
>JAUMHH010190516.1:0-14168 GCA_032359455.1 Chlamys rubida
TTGATGCTTTGGTATCCTGTTGTTGCTTTGGTATCCTGTTGATGCTTTGGTATCCTGCTATTGCTTTGGTATCCTGCTATTGCTTTGGTATCCTGCTATTGCTTTGGTATCCTGTTGATGCTGTGGTATCCTGTTGTTGCTTTGGTATCCTGTTGTTGCTTTGTTATCCTGTTGTTGCTTTGGTATCCTGTTGTTGCTTTGGTATCCTGTTGATGCTTTGGTATCCTTTTGATGCTTTGGTATCCTGTTGATGCTTTGGTATCCTGTTATTGGTTTGGTATCCTGTTGTTGCTTTGGTATCCTGTTGTTGCTTTGGTAGCCTGTTGTTGCTTTGGTATCCTGTTGTTGCTTTGGTATCCTGTTATTGCTTTGGTATCCTGTTGTTGCTTTGGTATCCTGTTGTTGCTTTGGTAGTCTGTTGTTGCTTTGGTATCCTGTTGTTGCTTTGGTATCCTGTTGTTGCTTTGGTATTCTGTTGTTGCTTTGGTATTCTGTTGTTGCTTTGGTATCCTGTTGATGCTATCTTTTTTGTTGTTTTTGTGATAAGTTGCTGTCTGTCTTGTTGTTTAGGTGCCTTGTTTATGTTGTTGTCTTTTATGTTGTTTCAGTTTTTGGTCTGTTGTCTTCTTTCCTGTTGTTCCGGTTTCTGGGTTCTATTGCTGTCTTTGTAGTTGTTCCAGTTTCTGGTTCTCGTGTTTTCGTTTGTATTGACTTGGATTGGTATCGTTAGAGTCGACGCTGTGGTATTTGTTCTATTAAGGTGGGTCTCATAAGGCTTGGACAATAACTTCGGCCTCCTTTAAGGTGAATGCAAATATTAGTTCTAATCGATTTTTTTTCTCATTCTAATTAATTTGTCAATATAATATCGACATTGACATAATTTTTCACACATTTTCTTTTTATCAGAATCAACCAGTAAACAATATTGTCGACACCTATATTGGATTACACACTACATTTAACGTACAAATATAAGCAAGAAAAAACCGTTTAAATGTTGGTTGGCAAATGGGGAACCTCGTATTCATGACGAATTTCCTTCTGTTATGTTGTTTCCTTAGGCCATGATTTTGTTTTTCCGTATCAGGTGATGATTTTTGTATGTTTACACTGTGGTGACTTGATTTGCTATTTTACTTAACCCTTGAACATTAATTCAATATACCACAGTATAATATGATATACCGCCGCAAGATTTTCCTTCCGATCTTAGGTATCATAAGAAACACTCGATGTTCCTAACTTTCCCATGTTTCAGGTTTATCAATCTTACACCAATATAATACATGTTATCTTTGACTGTCGTCTACAATTCTGTATTAAGGTTGGCCGGAAGTAAGAGATACAAAATCTTTGCTTATTAGTCTGATATTGATTACCAATATTTGAATTACATGTAAACAAACCTTGTAAACGCACCTTATCTTCTGTCCCACTCGTAATCTCGTTTTCCTCTATGCATTAATATTTGCATTACCCATATCCTGATGTTGTCCGCAAATATCTCTATGTCTCTTAAAACAGCCACTTTCGTTCCAGGGCTAAAGCGATATTGTCATTATTTCCAAATGCCCTTTAAGAGATTGAATTATTGAATCTGGAATAAATCTATCTCTGCTCAATCATGTCTACAGTTGAATGTTTTGAAATTTGTTTTTGCTTTTGTAGGATCCTACAGGAAGGAGATCACAATTGGGATCTAATGGTGCAGTTTCTGATATAACAGATCGTGAGCAACCAAAAGTGGACAGGGACCTACTTATACCACGGCGTATGAATACCCACAGACGTAGTTTTGGTAACGTCGAAAAAACGACAAATCACACCACGAAGCGGTCTGTAGCAGACACGCCCTGTCTGCCCTTTATAGAGTGCAAGGTAAAGATAGTGTGAACTTTAACGCTGTTGTATGTGATCGTTCATGTTGTTTGTGTTGTAAATTGTAAATAACAGCTGAGTAGCAGTTAATAGCAGTTTACGTTCTGCTCGTATAGCTTTCCTCGAAGATGCTCCTTATCTGTATTATTTATTAATTTATAAAGTAGATTTAGAAAGCGACATCATCACGCATGATATAAGGAAACGTTTTGTGGAGATTTAATATGACCTTCTTCATGTATTGGTTTACGGTTTCATCGGTTCCAGTTGTTAAGATTGGTTCTCGTATCATCAACATTGGTTCTCGTATCATCCGCTCCTGTTGTTAACATTAGTTCGTGTATCTTCGGTTCATGTTGTAAACAGTTGCACGGTGTTTCCTCGGATAGCTTCGTTAACACTTGTTCGGTGTATTCTTGGTTCCTGTTGTAAACAGTTGTACGGTGTTTCCTCGGATAGCTTCGTTAACACTTGTTCGGTGTATTCTTGGTTCCAGTTGTTAACATTTGTTCGGTGACCCCTGGATCCTGTTGTTTATCTTTATTATGTTCAATTTCGCCACTTGATCTTGTGTTCTGAATTTGAATCCATCTACAGAGGCTACGGTATGTATATTTCTACTGTACATTTTTCTGTTAAATATTATAATAGTGATTTAAAAAAAACAACGTTTACTCACATGTATTCAGCCTATGAGTTCTTGCTTTCGTAATGCTTACTTTCTAATCAGAACCAAATTCATTCGGATGTTTATCTAGATCACAATCATCGTCAAATAATTTCCAGTCTATCAATTATTTACACGTTAAGTTAGTAATAACTCTATATGTCAATTAAGTTTACTGCCAAATTAAAATCAGCTTGCCGGGTGGTCAAAGCAACACAAAAACAAATATTATGAAATGACATTTGAGAAAGAAAATTCCATCTACAAAGAAGCTTTAAGAGTTATGAATTATGATAACGTATATTTAGGTAGCATTAAAAAAGTGAGAAAGTAAGAAAAGAGAAAATTCTGTTTGCATTTCCAAAATTTCGCGACATTAGTATATATTAGATTGACCGCATCAATCATGTTTTCTCCATCACAACATCAACGGTGCGTCACAAATCAATAAATAGATACTCAAATAATTATTCATGATAAGGCTATATAAAGATTTCACTCTGGTGTTTTAGACAAACGCATGGCAACGACAAGCAATGTTACTATTTCTCAGGAATACATTGTATCCCTTATGTAATCTATACAGATAGCAGACTGTTGCACGTGCTTAGGAAGTAGACCTTGGTATGGACACGCAATGTTTATCGTTTTAAGGATGATTGAGCTTTCTATGTATAGAGTACCTAAGAATAGAACCAGTAATCAAAAGATTAGGTTTATGGCAATGTTCACTGGGGAATGTTCTATAACGTAGTGGATATCATATATCATTTACCTATTCAATTTATGATGCTTTCCAAATTTTAGGAAACTTCAACCTAAACCACAACGTCGGTACACAAGCACACATTTAGAAATAGTAGAAACCCAAATGGTGTTGAGAATGTATCGGTATACCGAGGGAATGTATCGGTATACCGAGGGAATGTATCGGTATACTGAGGGGAAGTATCGGTATACCGAGGGAACGTATCGGTATACCGAGGGAATGTATCGGTATACCGAGGGAAAGTATCGGTATATCGAGGGAACGTATCGGTATACCGAGGAAAGTATCGGTATACCGAGGGAATGTATCGGTATACCGAGGGAAAGTATCGGTATACCGAGGGAAAGTATCGGTATACCGAGGGAACGTATCGGTATACCGAGTGCTGACTGTTTACCTGCTACTTTGTAAAGAGAGACATGCAACAACATAGAGTTTACACAGGTGCTGCACATTACAAGTAAACTGCCATACAGCCAGGAAACGCCACCGGTTTTATTGATGTGTCTTTTTCTGTTATGCCTGCCGGGTTTCTGGTCTTGCCTTCCTTCTCGTTGCCTTTTGGCACCAGCTTTGTGTTCCGATCAAGTTTTGATCTAATGGCATGTATTCTCCTGCTTCACTTACCGCTACACTTGTTTATCAGACCATAAAAATTGCCTGCACAATATGTGAGAATAATGTTCGTGGTGTGTGCTCTGTACATCCAAGTTGTCTCCCTTTAGATATTATAGTTGGGTAGCAACAGCTTCGATAGTCTACGCTGGTTTGATAATTACAGTATGAGAGATTAATGTGCGTGGTGTGTGCTCTGTACATCCCAAGTTGTCTCCCTTTAGATATTATAGTTGGATACATTGTTGCTTGGATTATCTCCGTTGTTTTGATATTCATTATACAGTGGCAAGGTAGAAATGTGTGGAGATTACACTGAGATGGTGCTATTTTTATTTTACAGCTTAATGGTAAGAGTGTGAAGGCCCTACTCAACACATGTGTGATGTCATCAATCATAAACAGACACCTGTACCAACACATGTAAGTCCGAGTAGAACTGTAAGTCATGTCTTAGAATGGTAAGTCATGTCTTAGAATGGTAAGGCATGTCTTAGAATGGTAAGTCCGAGTCGAACTGTAAGTCATGTCTTAGAATGGTAAGATGTCGTTACTACATTGCTATTCACCATTGAACTAATTTAACACGCGTCAAAGAAACCTTCAGATGAAAAGACATTACGTGGTCACTTTAAAAGTACCCCAAAAATCAAACCGGTAATAATATAGCATAATCTAGCAAGGAATGGGGATTACAGTTCGAAGTAACTTTCGAAGTATTTCCCCTGTTTCTGAAGAACTAATATGTATATAGCTTTAATGCCAATTTATATTACAAGGCCAAACTTATTTGAAAGTTTAATCGGTGTTTTTGTTATCACTCCATGTGCTTCTTTGGCAGTTTCGGCTCGGACGAGAATATGATGTTCATGGGAGACATGGCTACGGGTGTTCCGATTACAATAGAGGCACGGACGCTACAGTTTGACTTCCACACTAGAGGTAAAGTACATGTAATACTGTTGGTCGATCAAGACACTTTGTTTACGAAAATGCATAAAATGTGATTTCGTGAAATTAGGAAATGTTCACTTGTATTGTACTTAATCCCTGAATACATTCACATCTCTCTATGAGACTTCCTGTCGGTAGCTATCATACTTTGAATACAGGCGATCGAGATCATTTGTTTCTTTTTCCCCATATTATATACTGGTAAAAGCCATGGTAAATTGTGTATGTGTTCAGATTAATAGGCTTTATGTATAATTTTCCTATGATACATATAATGTACCTTTTTCATTCTATACTTTAATTTCTCTAAAAACGTTCGAAATTTTGACGTTTACATATTACTTATTAGCATTTGGATTCTGCATCTGCTTTTTGGATTTATTTCAAGTATGAATCATTAATGAAAAGCCTACCATCCACACTATATTTCAGACTGAAAACAAACTTTTGTTCAGATCTCATGATATTAAGGAAAATATTTAATAGTTTGAACAATATTTTCCTAACTATCTTCTAAATCGGATATTAGATACAACATAAATAACATAATGTCTCTGCCTGGAATGTGTGTACAGGGGATATACCGGATGTCGTACTTGGTCTCGACTTTCTAACATCATTTAAGGTAGGTATCATCTTAATATTCTGTCTGTTTACACTTCACTTAAGGCATTAAGATTAGTACGTATTCTGAAACATGACCTTGTGTTTTCATTCAAATATTCCAATTGCTTGTTGTTTATCCTCAGTATTGTTTATTTGTTGAAGTATAAAACTGAGATATAATTTATATACCTTTGCCATTACATGAACGATTTATTGTTATCGTTGGAATATGTTTGATTTATACATATTTGTCTGTTTTATATAAATTATTTGACAACTTAAATTGAGTCATTTTCGTAATAATTATTATTAATCTTGAATCAGTTAGTTGCGGTGGTTTATTTATTCGTAATACATATATCTTGGTGTGACATTTGCTTCTACATAGTACCCTCGGAAATAAATACAAATGATGCGTTAGTTTCATTGTACACATTCGATGGTATTCCGTATTTATTTGTAATAACATCCACATCATTGACGTATTCTTTCTACATGTTTGCAGTGTTCTCTGAATCTGGGTGACAAGACGCTTGCGCTAGGCTCTGTGAGTGACAGTGATTACGTGTGTACAAAACTCATAAGTGACCGCGAGTTACCCCTCAGATATAGAACGGGCACGAATCTAGCAGCATCAGTATAGTTCCTGTGATGTCGACCCATTGACTTGCCTAATTCCATCCATTTTATACACAGATTGGTATATTTTGTTCAGACAGTGGAGGTGACCTATTAAGAGTATTCGCTACCTAGCTGATGTATGTATATATATAGAGATAATTGATTTTAATTCAAGGATACACTCACAGAAAACATATAATGATTTGTAAGGCAATACTGTAATAACTTAAACTATAGCCTACAACAGTTAACAGAAAATCAACCAGGCAATACAGCATTGGTTCTTCTTATTTTTTGTTTTAGTTTTTGTTATATTATATTTTATTAATCCTCATTAAAAATAATATAATATAGAGTTATCGAGAAGATCGCAATTTTATAGCGGTTTCATGCACTTTAAAATCCTATTTGTAGCCATAGTCCTCTTACTTATACGGGCGGAGACAACAGTACGTGTGTTGACGTGTACAATAAATCTACAGGTAATTCATTGATCCACATGTTTTCATAAACTTGCCCGATTTATTTAAAAACCTAGAATTATGAGGGTCGTTTTACTCAAATGTTAGCTTTTAGAGGACTCCAGGGTTTATAGCTGATATCAAAACCACAAGAGATGATGATATTAACGGTTTCAACATAATTTTTGTTCAATGGAAGTTTTTTGAGGACTTCTCAGTTTTGTTTTATTTTATTTCTTATTAATCTCCCTGTTTTACATTTGTACCTGAACATATATATAATTAATACACATCAAGTATTGATTATTTGAGAATATCTAACTTTAAGCTAGCCTTAGGAGACAATAAAGATTTATACGGTTATATTTAATATTTAATCATGTTACAAAATAAAATATGCATTTGTTGTTGTATAGTATACATCTTGTTTCTCTATGTTGTGCACCTATGGTACTGTTTTAATGCCAGTGTTTTAGGCATGAATTGTTACAGATTGGCTCCCACCATTTTTGGAGGTTAAGCTATTATCAACACTTCGTGTGTATAAATACATGTATGTTTGTAGATAATATTGATAACTGCTTTTGAATTGGAGGAAGCAGTTTGACAAAATAGACATTGATGCAACGCATAGGAAATGAATATTTTGTTGTTGTTGTATGGTAATTGATTGGCGCAATACATATGTTACCGAGGCTAGTTATAAAGAAGTTTTAGTGATTGGAATATGAATCGATGAACAAATCCCTCCTTCCATCCACCCATCAATAAAGGCAATCAAAATAGCATTCACCCGATAACAGACCACAGTGTGTATCTGCTCAATAGATGTTTGACATATCACCATGTTTCCTGTTTTGCACTCAGAGCAGGTGGCTTAGGATGTAATATCATGAACTTAAAAACTTGAACAGAAGAGCATGATAGTTAGCTCCCTTATTTCAAAAAGTTACATGTTCTGTAATGCAGCACAGTTATACATAGCTGCACCAGACAATTCGACCATCACGAAATAGTTTGTTATATCAGAATGTAGAATTATATTCTTAAATCACTAAGGTATAAATGATATTTATATAATTATGTGTAACTCAATATGTTTATTGATGGTTGACAAATAACATTTATTCGGGAGAAAAGCCGTTGTGGACCTATTATCAGTTTTTTAGGGAAATATTGTTACTGTTGTGACGTTAAAGGAAATAAAAAAAAACAATAGATACTTGTTGATTTTCTAATTATTGATTATTTGATATATTGTTTTTTGGAAACAAAATGAACGAAAATGTTTTTTAAACGAAAATAGTTCAAATTTTACAAAATTAAAGACCCTTCAGTTCCTCCCCCTTTTCGTCTTGTGTGGGTAATTCTGTCAAAGCTGTCCCAAAACCTTGTATTCCCTTATTTTAAATGATTTTTTGAAACTTAAGACGTATAAAACTATACCCTTCCAGGATGTTTTGGTCGGAAAATAGCCATATTAGAATAATAAAAAGCCTGATATTCACGAAAGGAATGATAAATATACGTATGGCTTTTCAAACAGATTTGGTTTTAATAAGTAAAGCAAATTCATCTGAGCACAAATAGATACAAATTACAACTGCCTCAATACCAAAGGATAGACTTAATTAAGATTGAAATGGGAACGAAGAATACACTCAAAGGAAAGGCATCATGACCTTCTACAAAATAAGGAAGCATACAGCTTTCACGAGATACATTACAATTATCTTTACACAATAAGTTCATATTCATTTACTTGTGTTTTAACACACTCCAACCTGGTAAAAGTAAACATCCAAGCAATCAAAACGATATTTCTATGAAAGTTCAACCTATCTGAACACTATATGACAACATTAAAACATTACAATGGTTCAGTATCCTATATCCTATGATTGCAGTCATTGTATATGGGTGAGTACAACACAAATGCTATATCAAAGCACGACATTCCTTATGTATTCCTAGTACATTCCTAGCCTAATCTCTCCAGGAGTTCAATCCTGTCTAAGGCTGGGTTCCACTGAATGTCTACTGTTAGAGACTCCTCATAAGCCTTAATGGCCCTCCGATTGTCTCCAACAGTTTGGTAGCAGATCCCTAAGAGAGTGTGGACTATCCAGTGTCTATGTCCCCCTTGGTCCTCATCGTACTTCACTGCAATGAGATGACGTAGAAAGTCATCACGCCTTCCGATGTCACCAATTTCATGGTAGCACAGAAAGGCAAGGAAAATGGCGTAAGGAAGGGGTGGTACTCGAATGTATCCATGTGCTGGCAGTTCGTCAAATTCAAGTTGGAGCTGGGGAAGACAAAATTCAGGACATTGTCTTAAGAAATAGACACTAGAGGAAAACACTTTTTGAAGTTTGTTGATTAAGGTGTATCCATGTCCACAATAGTCACGCATGTAAATGTCATGTTGTTTACGGAACACATCCTGGGAGCTACCTGGATAATACTGAACAGAAGACGTTACTTTCCTACACATTTCTAACGTTGCCCTGATGTTCCCTGTCAGGAAGCAAAACGTTGCTACATACATTATTTCTGAACACCAGGAAGCCCTTGGTTGCAAGAGGTTCTTATATTTTTTCATATTTCTGTACCTTAATTTGTTGGACGCGGAGTCAGTGTCGGTGGAGTAATCTTTCATAGCAGACAATGATAATAGTTTTGCGGTGCTGTAATAGGTAAGAAATTCGTCAATTTCTGAGTGCGATGTAGAAAAAAGGAAATGCAGTACATGGCATATTTGTTTGGCACTAGGAACTGGTATTAAAGATAGCTTAGTAACGACAGAGGTAAGAACTTGTAGGTCACAAACCACTTCCGACTGAGGCAACGTCTGTTGCTGCATGAGTTCTGACCGACAGCTTTCGTCTAAAAGAACGTCCATAATTGGAGGCTGCACAAATGTCCCAATTGATAAAAACATCCATTTCATCTGGTGAATTTCAGTAAGAATGCTGAGTAATTTTTGCTGGTTCTCTCCATGAATGTGTCGTTTAAACAGGTTATTCTTTGGAATGACGTACTGTGGACAATATCCCCCTTTAACCCAGGCACAGAGGATATTGAAGCAAAACCAGAAACAAACAAAAGTGTTGTTTTCATTCCAAAATGTTTCTGGCATATTTTCGACGGCATTGAATATGATGGTTTTTAAGATGTAAGAGCTCAAAATATCTTCCCCTTGAAAAGTATTTTCTAAACGTTCTTTCATGTTTTTCAATAGGATTTTCAAAAGACCATACACTTTGAACTGAGTGTGGTTGAGAGAATGAACCAAAAGTCTCTCCGCGTAAGCGAATGATATTCGCCACTGTAGTAGGGTGTTATTTGTGGATTTATCACCGATTGGGACGACATGACAGCCGCCTTTTACGATTTTGTTTAATAATGTTTCGGAAGGCCAGCCATGCAGACGTGTTCTGATTTTCCACTCTAGTGCTTCCTTTGGCCAAACTGGAGAGTGAAAAGCGTGAACTACATCGAACGCTGCATTAGTTACAGTAGCCTCAGAGCTGCTACTGGGGCCATGAGAGGCTACATTAAAACCTCGATTTAAAGATTGCTTAACGTGTTCCTCCCTATATATATCACTAGATATAAACGTTGCACTCCCAATTTTGTGAAAGGCTTTATATAACGGTTCCTTACATCTACGCCAAACACCCACCTCCAGTTTCACGTAACCACGCTGACAATTGTCTGCCTCTCGCATTAAAAGGACCATATCATGTTTACTGTCTAATGGAACTTGCTGGCCTGAATTAACAAGCAATATAGCTTTGTCTACGATCATTGCATCATTATCAGACCCTCCCATAGAAAACCCTTCAGCTGCGCTGCCTGTATTAAATATCGAATGATTCTCATTTCTAGCGTTGTCAAGTTTTTCTTTAAAAAGTAAAGTCTTCCTCCTGATCTCAACCTCCTTCTGGTTACCGATGTCCTTCTCCAGTAACAGGGATAGGAGGACAGACATCCTCTCACTTTCTTCTGGATCCATCACTGTAGGTATGCCTACCTGAATATAACAAAATTATTTTTAATTAATCAAAGGGACTAGTCGAACTCCTGATGGAGAGGATAATCTTTAATTTACCTGGAGTTGAATTAAGTACACTTTGTTATGACAATTATTGGTATATGAAAACAAACAAAAAGATAAACAACGAAACAGAAAAGGAACAGAAGTAGAATTTAGACGGTTTTCAATGAACAACACTCATGCTTGTTCAGCTTGAGTTATGATGTAACGTGTAAGCAACGTATACGGTTTCCTGTTTACTTTCTTAAGCACTTCAGAAATCCTTGTGCTGATTTCACTTTTAAGAGTTAAGATAGCTACGCTAAGAATTCCTGACACTACGGCACCATAAAGATATTATGACAATGTAGATTATATAGGAAAATTGGAGATCCAAAATGCCAAGCCCAGAATGCAATCATAATAATGTTATATCTCTGTTCGCTCATCATAGGAGACGTAATAGTACTCGTAAATTTATTGAGGCGAAGAGCTTAGCTGGGAGGTGGTCAGACATGCCATATCCTTCAATTTTACTTACAGATTTGTCAACGATTTGATGCATTTAGATAACAAGAAATGCGTTGACCACATTTATCGTATATACTCTCTTGAGTGTGCAATCAATGACACTACAAACCTTTCCTAAATCACCCGCTTTCATCGATCTCGTATCAATCAATACCAAGCTGTACGAAATACCTGAATATTTCGATTTTGCTATCGTGAATTATCCCTTCTTGATAGTTTAATGCCTGCTCCCCAACCTTAGGGTTTTACATGTCTCAGTTAATTCAGTATTCAAAGGCTTGCTCCGAATATTAGGATTTGCGGGATAGATGTAGACTTCTGACCGATAGACTCACAACAATTCGAGAAATGCAGGTTGATGAAGACTACGGACAAGTTTTACGGTTTGCCATCAAAATCTCGCCGGGGAACAATTAATTTCTTACAGCGATATAAAAGTCAATATTTTGTATTATGCTCATTGGTTCGCGCCTACTGTTTTATGCTCATTGGTTTGTGCCTATTGTTTTTTAACATTATCACTACTCTGTTCTAATTTTGAGGATGTGCCATTTCGTATATTTGACCTATGCTTACTTTGCGAATGTCGTCGATGAGGCAAAAGATACTTGCCCTTCTAGAACGCCTGGACTTTGACCTAAGTTTACATGGTGAATGTCGTCCATAACGCAAACTTTATTTACATTTCCAGAACTTCTTTATATATACGATTATCTCATTCGAGTAGACCAACGAGATAAGCATGGCAACCCACCATCACGAGTTTGGAGAACTTGTTTTGCAAACAACGTTCATATTATATCTTAAGAAAACCATATGATGTGTCTCTTGGGAGTTTCCAATCGTTTAAACAATTGCAAAGAACTATGACGTCACAATTGAAAATGTTGAAGATGGCACGTGCAGTAAACAAACCCAATAACGTGTTGATTGGACATACATTAGAATCTCCATAATAAACTAAACGTGTCATCGAAATAACCAGTCATAAAATGTGTTGGACTTGTTACGATATGTAGTCTCATAACGTGAAAGATGTGTCGTTTAAATAACTAGTTTTATATTACGCCAAAGTTGTCGTTAATATGACTAGTCTTATAACGTGATGGACATTTCGTTTAGATCATTTGGTTTTATAGTACGTTAAAATTGTCGTTAAGTTGACTATTCTTATAACGTGATGGACAGTTCGTTTATGGTACTAGTTTTAAAGTACGGAAAACTTGTCGTTAAGATGACTAGTCTTATAACGTGATGTCCGTTTGGTTGAGATAGTTAGTTTCGAAGAACGGGAACTTGTCGTTAAAATAACTACTCTTATAACGTGATGTCCGTTTGGTTGATATAGTTAGTTTTATAGAACGGGAACTTGTCGTTAAAATAACTAGTCTTATAACGTGATGTCCGTTTGGTTGAGATAGTTAGTTTTATAGAACGAGAACTTGTCGTTAAGTTGACTATTCTTATAACGTGATTGACGTTTCGTTTCGAAAACTAGTTTTAAAATAACCAGTCTGTATACATGGTAAAAGGTATACGAGAAAGCACTTGTTGCGGCCAACTTACTTACAAAAACCTGCATGTGTCGATAATATAGCAAGGCTTAAGTCATATGTAACGTACATTAATATTATAAAGGTAAATAGCTAATGTTTACATAGCATGACCGACGTGTTTTTTAGCGTATAAAACTTGTAGGGAATATACACCTACAAGTCTACTGCACATATGTTATATACACATAGATAGTTACAACAAGTATATTAGAAATAAGATAATAAACGTCACAAACAGTGTAGTAAATCAACACAACAGGTTAATTATATAATGAGTATGCCACAGTGTTGAACGTGATGTATGATTTGAAAATCGATTTACCTTGTTTGTTGCTTGTTGAAGGCGACAGAACTCCCACGAACATCCAGGTTCGGTACAGACGTACGCAGTCAACTGACAACTATTCTAAAGCCATTTTATACCAACAACCCAAATAAGGTTGTGACTGTGCTATTCATTATAAGTATGGTCAGTGTGCCATTTAGAGGAAGGTCCATACCTGTTGAATGTTTCGGCGTGAATTAAAAAAGGCTATTTAAAATGCAGTGCAATGTTCCTATGGTAATTACACACATACTGTGACGTCCTCCGCAATACTCGTAACATGTGACACTACCCACGTGGTAAACTTTCAACTGAAAAAGCAAATTTTACTATACCGTAATGAACTCTGTTTAGTTCAAAATAGCATATTTTTGCTGAAATTAATACTTTTGTTTCCATCGATAGTGACGTCACTGGCAATAATATTTTTTTAATACCAATGACTTTTCAACAACGCGTCTAATTCTACTCCAAAAATTATACGGAATATTATCTATAATGTGTATATGACTGTATCCCATTGAAAATTAGACCAACTAGAAAATGACTATACTACCACCTAATGAATAAGGATATGTAACCTCGATTTACAAATATGACACATAATCAAAGTCCATCTTAAGTATTAAATGTCTTACTGGTGGAGAGTCACATGAGTGTGTGCTGCTGCTGAATACTATTTGTGACCTTTTTCTTTAAATGTGTTTTCCTTAGTTCATTTTACAAATATATGTGCAGTAGGTTCATAAAAAGGATCTTAAATTTATTAAAATCTGTAACGACTGATTCTCTATTATGATACATTTGTCACAGCTATGCTACATCATGCATAAAGGCCAGGCTATTCAATTTACTTACGATGTTAATTACTGCCCGACTCTCGAATCTTCATTATAGTTACATGCAATTGCAGTTGGTCACAGAAAATTACAGTTAATTGAAATATACAAATGATTGCACACACTCACTTCTTTGAAACAATTGTAAACAATACTTTACCCTGTAAATTATGTCAAGGGTAAAGTTTAGAGTGGTCGTGTAGGTAGGGGATAGTACACTCGCTAGTTTAGAGTGGTCGTGTAGGTAGGGGATAGTACACTCGCTAGTTTAGAGTGGTCGTGTAGGTAGGGGATAGTACAC
>JAUMHH010190527.1:0-14167 GCA_032359455.1 Chlamys rubida
AATGATCTCTTTTTGAAGATATCTCCCGGTAGAAATATCAACAGAACCGGGTTGATGACAAAAAAGATCTTCAGAAAGTATTCGCATTTTTACCTTTTGTGCCTGTGGAAAAAACTGAAATAATAAAAAAAAGTCTTGAAGTACCGACGAAGAGATAAATGCAACGGACATCAGTTCCAGAATTTTCCGGTTATTTTTCATCCTTCCGGAAATACCCGATGAAGGCCGATAAATTGTGACGTGCTTGTGACGTCATAGTATGATAATCTCTGAACGAAGTTTTATCCCTGTTAGTATCACATTTTCTGTGATAGACTTTTTTCACTCAGAATGTATATTATTTTGTTTATCTAAATAAACAAGTAATAAAAAATGAAGATTGTTTTCACTATATGAAGATATTCATGTATGCGTTGAAATACAATTGTCTTTGCTTCAAGGATACACTTCCTGTCTCTCTACTGGACGTCTACTTCCGGACAAAAAAAATAAAGGCAAGGGGTAGAAAGGGGAAGCAACTCTGATAACATCTGTTCACCTGATATGATGTATTGAAAAGATCACATCCATGTCTGTCATATATTTATTATCTAAAATAGAGTAATTATACTATTAGTATTTGTTCAGAAACGCAGGATCATGCTGTTTAAATGGGATGCTTGTATGTGTTCGATTAAAATGTTGCAAATATAGACCAAGTCTGGAGTCTCGTGGTAAACAATACACCTCCTATTGTATGAACAGTCAGAACGGGATATTGGAATATTCTATTTTTAACAACCGCGTCATGGTTATCAACGTCGATTCCGCGCTATTGGTCCGTTTGTTATGTTTATTTTATATGTTGAACACTCACATCGTACATTAAGTAATTCATTTGTCGGTATGATATCACAAAGGTCATTTTCATCGAAAGCTCTAGTTCGTCTATAAATATTTTAGAAAAATACAAACGACGGGAAGCCGGTTGGCAATTCCTTAATAGAACCATGCGTTAATCACAGTTTTAATGTCAATTCACATACAAATAACACTTTTTGCTTAGGAATCCGATCGCTCCTGGTATGATTATTGTGATACGGTTTTGGTAGTGTTGGAAACATTTTGTAACGGGGTGAAGTCGCCACCGATGTAATTACTAATATAAGAATCACGACAAACACTATATGAAGCATGCTAGCATCGGTGTTAAGAACAAAAGCTAATTCAGCACCGAATTCGATTTACTGTGATACTGATAAAGAAATATCTGATGATAATTTACATTGACATTTTGATACAGAATTGAAATGGATACTTCAAATCAATTTCACAATATATATTTCGTTTGAAGTAGAGTCCTAAACAATCCCATATATAACAAACGCTTCCCATTTTCTGTGGTAATTCAACAGTACTTTAGTTGAATTTTTTGACAAAATCTTGCAGACAGTGTAATTATATTAGTTAGTTATCTATGCTGTTTTATTAACGTACAGACCTCCCAAGAGACTGTCGAGCGTTGTTGGAAACAGGACGTACGCAGAGTGGAGTGTACAATATATCCGTGATAGGGACGTGCACGACCTCGGTTTGGTGTGATATGGAGACAGATGGTGGTGGTTGGACGGTACGTGTATGTAGTTTGCCGAAAATATACCGATATTGACGCCTCACGTTACGTGTATTTTCATGAGTTTTGTCTTAGGTACATTTGTTGACATATTATTTTCCTTTACACATTACTAATACAGAACCACAACCTCAGAGTTTAGAGTAAGCGTAAGCTACTGGTACACAAGCAATATAAAGGTGTGTCGGCCATCGTTCTGAAATTGAGTGTTTACAGACTCCAACCTATTTTGAATGTTGGGCGACCTGACAGATGATGAATATGTGAGGTTTTAACGTGTTTATCTCTCTTACAAAGAAACAATTGTCGGCTCAATATCAATCGCGAATTGCCTGTAATGTCTAAACGCCCTGGAGACCATGGTTGTCATCGCGTTAAATTACGAATTGCAAGTCAATTGATTGACATTACGTATACCACTAAAGCATCACCGCCACAATATATTCATACATCGTTACATTGTACAGGTGTTTCAGAGACGTATAGACGGCACCACCGACTTCTATAGAGGATGGAACGAATATAAAGACGGCTTTGGTGACGTTAACCACGAGTTTTGGTTGGGTAAATACATGCATGTATCTACACTGTAGTATCAAAATGATAGTCGAAATATCTCATGATTTGTAACAAACATATTTCCCAATCAAACATGCAAAATACAATTATTCTCTGTACAGGAGGAGCAATATTGTGTATTTGTAGGTTCTAATCAATTGTATTATAAATCAACATCACTCAGTGCCACTGTTGCTGGGAAATACAGAAATGTATACATTATATATCTAAAAAAAAATATAATATAGGGCAGATCTTAATATGAATTTTGAACACACTACTAATGCTATTTCCAAACAGTGACTTTATCTTTATACTCTCCTTGCAAGGAAATGAACAATTGCACGCCCTCCTGTCCGGAGTTGAAAATGAACTGAGAGTTGACATGGAGGATTTCGAAAACAACACTGCCTATGCCAAATACAACCATTTTGATATTGGGGATGCCGCAAATAAGTACCGACTGAACATATCGGGGTTTTCAGGAAATGAAGGTAACCAAATTAGTCTGAAATATCTACGTTTGCGTCGTAGATGCGTCTATCACGGATTAAACTTCTTTTATATTAATTAAAATATGCATACGGCAATTTTATGTTGTTTAGCTGATTCAAATATATATTTATATTCGAAAATTGGTATATACAATTATTGAATGCCACAAAAAACATACTTATATCGCATGGGGATACACTGTGTTTGCAAAGTGCTTTGAGTATTTGTTTGCAATTTAAGTCATTTGAATTACTCCCTTCTCAAGATGGCAGTCACAAACTTCGATAGAATACAAGCACCATTTCTAAAGACTCGTTGTTTGAGGGATTATCGATAAGATCCTCCATCTTCTCTTTTTTGTACTAAAAATCACAGTAGCTACCTGTTTAAGACCTAACACAAATGTCTAGCAAAATCACCATTTGAAATAATACAAAATTGGAAATTCGACAATGCGATATGATACATGTAATATGTACTTTGTAACATTTGCTTAAATTTTTCACTTAACATGTTTTTGCCCTGAAAGAATAATAGTTTCGACTGATATTTACTATTTAATCAGGCAACCGTTCGGTACCTGTGCAACATGTTATAGAGGTGAAATATTCTAAAGGGAAAAGCTGCATGTCATATTTCATTACGAACACATCACTATATACAAATGTAGCTTGATAATGAATGAATAAACAAACTAAACTTCGCAAGGAGCGTGACAAATGACAGCATGAGGAAGAGTTAGAAGGATGGAAAACATTCAGTCACAAGGTACATTCATCAGATGAGATTACAAGTGTAGGGGTAATGTAAAAAAGCTTGAATTGGTGAAAGTATGAGATGCTGGAGGCACGGTAGTCTAATGGAAGGACGCCGGGCTCGTGACCGAAGGGTTGCTGGTTCGAGTCACGGCACGGCACTGTGTTGTATATTTGAGCAAGACACTGTACTCCGCTTGTTCCAGTCTACTCAGCTGTAAATGAGTATGTGGTTGGGCAGTGCTAGAATTGGAAAATGCTAGCTGTGAGCGCCGAAATGGCAGCACCGACTGTATGCTCCGCAGGGAGTTGAAAAAGATATTGGCTGGTTGCAAAGGCCCTGAACCTTGAATTATTATTATTATTATGATCGAGGTGTAACATCTAGTTTTAAATAAACCAGTTGTCTTTACTACGTATCTGACTGGCGATGAATTGTTGTATAGTATAATATTATTCAAACACAAACATTACCTGCTAACTGCAATTGTCGGGGATTTTATTAAACTATCCATTGATACAATATACATTTTAAATAAACATCGTTTGCTCTTTATATTTTTTGTATTGAATATTAATTACTTTTTTTTCAGGGGATTCTATGGAATTTCAAAACGGGCAACCGTTCAGCACAAAAGATGACAATAGTGGTAACGCGTACTGTGCTGTTATATATCAAGGTGCCTGGTGGTATCACAATTGCCATCATTCCAACCTTAACGGGCTCTACCTATCCGGCATTACTTCAACGTTTGCCAACGGAATAGTATGGAATACATGGAAAGGATTTTACTATTCACTGAAAAGTACAAAAATGATGTTTCGAAGGTTGGCAACAGTGTAGTGTTGATCAATAAACCCTTATAGTTGGTGAAGAGAAGACTTGTTTTTTGGTTTAGCAAGTGTTCTGTGAGATGTACATTTTATTATGATAATTATTTTGTTAAATATCTAAAGCATTTAAATTTGCCATGTTGATAAAGAAGTGGATACATGTATGAACAATAAAACGCTAACAATTTCCAGGGCTTTATTTTGGCTATATTCAAATTAAGACTAAAATCTATGATATTCAAACCGGAGCAAACTATTTCGCACACCAATGCCTTCTTCACTGCACTCAATGTACATAGTGCAGTTAGTGCTGCAATGCGCTGAACAACAGTCAGTACATGAAAAACAAAAATCAAAAACAAAATTGACCACAACATTTAAATGTGAATACTGTAAGAAAATCTAGCAAACTCTTACGACGTTCACGTTTTATAGTATACTTACCTGTGTACCATCTCTGTCCAATGGTACATTTTACACCGTATAAGCTTTAAAATAATGACATCTTTATATTTCAGTCACGTTTGACTCTTGAGGATACACAGAAACAGTGCTTACAAAACTCTCAAGCTCCACATGCATCGACAAGCGATGACAATGTTTGTTATGCATTGCACTGCACACTGAAATAATATTTATTTAAATCTTTTACCCCCGCTAATATGTTCTTGCTTTAAAATATCCACATTTTAAGCGCTATACATTAGTATTCTTTTATAATCGAGATTTAAAAACTCACACAAAGAGATTTGAGGATAAATTACCATACCAGTACTGACACGAATTCTGCTTTACAATACTTTTTTTTCATTTTATGCATGCGTATGCAAACACTTGACAGAGAACCGCGACTTTTTATAATTGTTATTTTAATGTTCCATTGTCCTTTTTGTAAATAGTAATACAAGTGTAAATCAAGCTGCAAATTAAATGAAAATCATGTATTCGTATTAAAATATTAATTATTTTTAGGTATTTAAATAGGTTACCTATTGTCAATTCCAAATAGAGCAGCAGAATATACGTACGGCTGAATTGTATGTGTGTTTCATCGAATTTGTTCTTAGTCTTAAATGATAAGAACGACACAGGTTTTGACAACATAGCCGCTTTATTATTCCAGTCTGAATTGTTACAATAGATGGATAATGTAATATTGACAAAAAGGTGAAAACGATTAAGGTATTATGGGGAGTTATGTATAAATGAACCAAATAGGGCATAAGCTTATGAAGACGACTTCAGTAGTTTACATATATTGCTAAAGTAGTTTGTGAGTGAGAAGACAAAATATTTTATCATAGAATTAAGTTATATTTGACAACATTAATATTATTTACACAATTCGAAATCTGAATTTCTTATAATACTGCATAATTATTTTGTTCTAAAAGTTAATGGTACTCTTTTCGAAATAAAATGGATGGAAGAAATTAATTGTTAACGATAACAAAAGTAAATGTTAATTTTATATCTGTGACATTCCGGTAGTAAAACTTGGGTTTAAAATTTCCAGTTTTTAACTTCAGTTGTGACAACAATAACTTCTTAATAACAAAAATTCGTATGCCTTAGAATTCCAAATGATGACGATGATGTTTATTTATTATCACAAACTAAAGGCAGATTTAGGAAGGTAATTTGCCACTTAAGGAGAAGATGTTCTCTGATCAGGTGACAATAGTCCATACGATAATTTACAGGTAAAATATTTTATAGACCTTTTAGTTTTCGTAGTGCTGCTTACCTAGTCCATACGATAATTTAAGGGTACAGTATTTTATAGACCTTTTAGTTTTTGTAGTGCTGCTTACCTTAAACTAATTGTACTTTACAGCTTAGGCGTGACTCTGTAACAGAGGTCAGTTGACCAGTTGGTCAATAGCTTCAGTAAAATATGTTCCAAAAGGTAAATAAGATTTTAAGAACAAAAATTGTTAAATCAACAGTCTCTGGAATATAGTGGCATGAATGGCGTAAGGTAGAATTTTGATAATTTTGAAGTTATAAGCCTGAAAATTGTAATAGTTAAAAAATTAGGAAAAGAAGAAAATGCAAATCAATACATATTTTGTGGGTTTGTTTCCCTATTAAATGTTTTTGCGATTGTGAGAATGTCTCCACATTTACTACAGGCGTAACAATGCAACCGTCTTAATTACAGTATGTTTGCTTTTCCCAATGAAAAACAAATACATGTACAACATTAATGCATCTAGTAATAAACTAATATTTTTCCTGCTAAAAATATGCAAAAACTCAAAGGATATAACGTCTAAAAGATATGACACAAACCGCAGCTGTATGATACCACCATAGTAGACGGACACACAAAACAAGGAAATCTGTACAAGTGTATGAAAACAGTTGCACTCTATAACGTCTCCATTGATAAAGGACATAAAATGCGATCTGGTGTAAAGATATACTCAGTGAATTAGTACCAAATGTCTTAATTCGAGTATTGACCATTTCAAACGTCCTCAACGTTTCATATTGATTGTGTGACACTTCACATTTTTTTTGAACACTTTTTCTTTGATACAGTTTCAGCCTGAAATCCGTGCGGAACAAATTAGGCATGGAAAACTGACCTAAGTGCTTCAAAACTTCATGACAACGAAGGATACTAACAGTTCCTGTAACATAGATCCCATGTATATACTAAAGACACACACACACACAAATATAGAATATATTACAAATATTCACACAATATGCATGTCTTTGTTTATCGGAAAGATTAGCCACGGGATATAAGAAGTTTTCAAAGGCATATCTTTGTGTCAAACATTTAATATTGTATGATATTATGTGATATATCCTCATATGTATGTTTACAAAGTTATTTCACAAAGAAATGGTCTTGCGTCTTTTCCATTGGAATTTATCCACTCAAAGGTATTCTTTCTCAATCTGATTGAACGAAAGTTTCTTGGGTTACCAGACATCCAGAAGAATAGATTCAGGTGGCTTCCATCCTCATACGAGAACAAATTATCCCGATCTTCAGACGAACCTCCTATATACACCGAGTATAATGGACGGGAATCTGCAAAATAAAAAAAAATCAGTACAATTAAATACTGTTAAACATGATGAATATTTATTTTTGGGTTTATTTAAATTCCCAGAGTGATGCAGAAACAAGTGAAAGAGTTCATAAAAATACTTTTCAAAATCATCATAATCTGCGAGACAATCCCACTGTTATTACAAATTTACACAAAAATAATAATTCGACAAACAATCAGAATAACAGCGGGCTAATGTCAAACTGACATAAATGCTAGCTTTTTGAATTCTTTGTTTCGAAATTATGTAAAGGAATATCATTCGAAGTTATTTTAAGACGTACAGTACTATTGATGAATTATTAAAGAAAGACGTTACAGATCATGGAAGTATTAATACACATTTTGAAAACAATTCAAATGTGGCCACATAGATACTGTATTGTAGGCACGGCGTTAGTACACTAAAATAACCACGTTGTTGTAATGGCTATCTTAACATTATTTATTGACTTTTGGTTACAGTATAAGTGCACTGATAACAGACAGCTTAAAGCAGCTAACACTAAATTATGCATCAGTTATGTTGTAATACTCACTTAGGAATTCAGCTATATGAGCCTGTTTTTCAACTGTATTGATCCTGAGCATCCGCCCACCGACAGCGCAAAGCAACAATGCTTCAGATACGCTGGCTTCATCTGTCTTTAAATGGTAGCACATATTCAGGTTCCGTTTGTAAAAGTAACCAAGAGCTGTTGGGCAGTTGCCTGTGAGAATGAAGGAAACATTTGATGAGGATCTAGATAAAAACAATATAAAAATAATGTGTAAAATAAATTTAAAATGCAGTCGAAATCATATAGGGATAAGGATTAGCCAAAGTTTTACAAATTTGTGTCAGCTGAGCTATCGACAAATGTGGTTGTTTTCTATGAAAGAAATTATTTCTGTTGCGTAGACATCATGTGCATGTGATATTGTGTAAGAATCACGAACTAGTGATCTCTCCAATTCATATATTTAATTCACCATTCAATTTTCTCAACAAAACCTAAAATACCCTTATGAAACATTCTTAAAGCTTTCTTGTTGTCTCGGTATGAAACGAAGCATGGTTTAAGAGAAGGGCCAATATGTCGTGAAGGAATAACATTCCTTATTCTTAATGCTAATAGGTAACACTGGATCAGGCGAACCAAGAGTTGTGCAACAGTAACGAAAACTGATCATATTGGTTTTTTATTTGGTACGGACATTTTCCTAAATCTTCAGATGCAAAGCAACGTTTTTCAATGAAAACGATCGCCAATTTTGTTCTGCGTGTTATCATGTTTAAATAATTCGCCGATATCGTCCGCATATAATATTTGAACATCATTTGCAAAAAAATGTATAAAATGTAGCATTACACACATGTACAATATAAAGTTACACAGGTATACAAAGGTATACAATACAATGGTTCACGGGTATAATATAAAAAGGTTCACATGAATAAAATAAAAATTGACTCATGTATACAACGGAAAATTACAAAGGTATACAATAGAAAGTTACACAGGTATACAATAGAAAGTTACACAGATATACAATAGAAAGTTACACAGATATACAATAGAAAGTTACACAGGTATACAATACAAAGTTACACAGGTATACAATACAAAGTTACACAGGTATACAATACAAAGTTACACAGGTATACAATTAGAGGTTATACTGGTAAACAATAGAAAGTTACACAGGTATACAATATAAAGTTACACAGGTATACAATATAAAGTTACACAGGTATACAATAGAAAGTTACACAGGTATACAATATAAAGTTACACAGGTATACAATAGAAATTATATAGTTATACAATATAAAGTTACACAGGTATGTGATATAAGGTTACACAGGTATATAGTAAAAAAGAAAAACGGTTATACAATATAAAGGTTACACTGGTATATGCTAAAAAGCTACAGAGGTATTCAATACAGGGTAACACAGGTATAAAATAGAAAGTTACACAGGTATACAATACAAATGTTCACATGTAAACATCTGATAACTACAACAGAATACAATAGTATACTATAGAAGTTGCACAGCTATACCATAATAAGTTTTCAGTTATACAATAGAAAGTTACAAAGGTATGCAATATAAAATTACACAGGTATATAATATAAAGTTACATAGTATACATAGAAAGTTAAATAGTAGAAAGTTACAATGTAGTGGGAGGGGGGAGGGGAGGAGGAGGAGGGGGGATTAAGATTGCCTGTTTATCTTAGTGCCTTTTCGAGTTGTCCAGAAATGTATCAAGCAAATGGCCAGTATTAAAAAGTATGATTTTTTTATGATACGGTATACTCAATTCACTGTTATCAGGTATTCTGAAATGCAGTTGACAATTACAATAAGAAACGTTTAAAACGAACTAATTATAAATAAGCAAATTTAGAATATGAGGTCTTTATTAACATGACTTGTCTATTTGTCTTTACACATTTTACTTGTGTCGCAAGAAAATGGTGTGGGGGCATAACGATAAGACTTTGATATCATTTGTCAGACTAGCAGGCTAAACAGCTAGTAATACATACCAAACATCGGGGTGTACGTTTGCCATCCGTCCTCATTAACTGCTCCTGTTGTTTCGACTGTGAAAGGTATAGAATAGAGCAGACAGGTCTTATTTCCAATGTGGTATGAGCAGGACATACATGGTAGAATATTGGCACATTCTACAACACAGGCGATGGCAGAAGGTGTTGTTAGGAAACCGATGTTAGTTGTTTGTCGTACATTTTCCAGGTCGCGATTTCGCGACCAGTTTGTAATGGTAAGTGCGTATGAATAATACAGAAATATCAAGAGTGTAAAAAGTTCCGAAAGCATGGCTGATAAAAGTGTCCTGGCTCTTTGTTTCCTTCTTATATTAACATGTGTCCTTTTTTGAGCGAAGTAACGAATATAACTTGGCCGTGTTATTATATTTGTTTTACAGATTGAACAAATTGACTCACTAAACCGTTGCTTACAGAAATAGAAATTGCTTTGCAAACCTGATGATGAAAACTGTTAACGCATCGACAATTGTAATATGAGATATCTTTTTAAAATACCGCCGGTTTTTATGCCATAAATATTACGTTGTTGCCATGATACCGCTATACATTGATGCACTTTGGTATTGATTTCTGTTTAATATTCAATTTTATTTGAATACGTCATTGAAATGCAAAAGAAAAATTGGTATATCTGTTGTTTCGAATGACAGTTATGAAAATCTAGGACAACATGCATAAAAACTACCTAACCTTGTTTTCCTCAAAGCTTGCATTCATTTAGTGTGTAGTGAAATATTGATACACCACTTGTATCTAGGCACAAAGATACATATTGGTTATCACAAATGATACCAAAGTGTCCTTCAGAATGCAAAAAACGTTTTTGAATTTAACTGATTACATGAATACGTCCTCGCCTTGTCAAGGTAATCACGTGTATATAAAACCGGAATTGAGCTATCCGATCTGCGTAATTATTTAGAAAAAAGAATACGTGTTGACAGGAACATTAATTATTGCTTATTGTATTAGATCTGTTTTGCAGTCTGGCATGAATAATTATGTATTTTTTAATTTCCATCTCTAAACGGTTCCATTTTGTAGGTTTACAATGTTTGGTTCGCTCTTAGTCTTAATGGGATTTATTTGATAATAAATAAATCCGTTTGTCAGAGTACAAATAAACAGTGTTGGTAAACTTGAAAACAAAGGGAGTGACCTCCATTGGCTTATTTTATCAAAGTTAGTTCACCTGTCTTCTTACAAAGCTGAATTAGATAAGCTGTCAACCAGAAAAAAGTATTACCCACCCACCCTCCCACAACTTAACCCTGACTGCTGCTGTTTTACACTCTTCTTGTCTCCTTGGAGTCATGGCTTCACCAACACCGTTTGATCCAGGTGACATTTCGTCAGAGTGTTGGTATTATAGACTATGGACATATGGTTTACATTTTTTTGGACGGTTTAGAGATTGTCACCAGGAATAATAGGTATCCACTATATATTTTGCACTTAAAGCTAATTAAAACGACTGATCACAGATTCATTTTCGGATCTAGCTTAATTTTTTTTACAAAGGACATATTTCGTCATATTAATCTATTTGAGGCGAGATATTTTGTCATATTTATATATTTGAGGTGGACCTAACAGTCTTTGCAAATTATTCAAGAAAATAAATCAGTTCAAGTTAGCACGAAATGAGTCGTAACAAACGTTCAAGTTAACTTATTTATCAAAAGCGAATCAAAATATGTTTTAACCATGTGAGGGATAGGAAAGTAATGTTAATCTTGATATATATTAACACGAACATCATAAATAATCTTCGCTCGCTATAACTGCTGTATTGATAGTGACATTCATTAACAGGGTAATCTTTTATCGACATAACGGCCATCCGTTCAATACAAAAGATAATGGTAATACTGACTGTGCTGTTGCACACAGAGGCGCCTGGTAGTACTTCCAATGTCACGATTAAAATCTTAATGTACCGTACAATGTACTTATCTGATATTACCCATATAGATACAAAAGACATTATAACGGGAATTTAGATGGGAAATTACTATTCACTGCAAAGTACAAAAAGATGATTCAGAGAGTCAGGAAACTGACAAAAACGTTTGAGATCGTTTCCGCAACATATCAGTAAACGGGAACGATGATCTAATTCTAATTTCTAAAATCATACTAGGCATTTCTAATATTAATATATTGGTTACCATTCGCAAATAAGTCAATTTCCGTCAGGAGAACTGATTATGGGCGGATTGGTCGAGTGGTTAACACTCCGGCCTTCCATGCAGGCGGCCATACATATTACATTATTGTCATGATACCACTATAAAATGATGCACTTTGGTATTGATTTTCTGTTTAATATTCAATTAAGGATTGAATTCTGTTTTGTTGAGGTTTATGGGGTAGTAACCTCAATGGGTCTTGAGACAAATTTTATGAACTGCGAAGCAGTTCATTTTGAATTTGTCTCAATACCCACGGAAGGTATCAAAACTTATGACGTCATCACTCACTGTGAGACGTCGTCTTGGTAAGATGAAAAAGCAAATTAAGATGTAAATTATTTTTAGAATCCAATTGAATACTTCTGACAAAAAAACAACAAATTGAAAACAATCTATGAATGGAACTACTTCCTGCGCTCCGCGGAATAACAGAGTAATCAGGTTGATAATATACTGATGTATTCATACGCCAACTGAAAAGTTCATTGAAAAATAACCTTTAAAATGCTAAGTAGGTATATTGAGTCCAAGTTCAGTAGAAATGTAAATATTAACCATTGAAGAGAGGCGTGCCATTGACCGACTAAAACAATGGCCTATCATTGGTCACTAATAGGCCTGCAACTGATAGTTGTCAGGATATTATCAATTAATAATTAAGACATCCCTATGTGATGGTACAGTACATGTGATGGTGCAAATATGGATGTTCTGATAAATATGTTGATTTTTCTATATTACAAAATAATCACTAAATATTTCAAATATCTTTTCTTTTTTTTTAAAGACTAAAATTAATAGAAAAAAATATTTTCACAGACCAAGACAATATTGTGCTAAATATTCTTTCAACTTGTAGGAAAGAATTTTATGAAGGTTCATTGACAAATGACATCTTATATTTGGGATTTAAATGATTACAGGTCTTACCGTCTAACATAATAAATTAAAGTTTCTTTAAACTGTAACATAATTTCCCAATCCTAGCAAATCACGGATTTGTAACGTACTTATTTAGGTATACCATCGACGTCATTTATTGTAGTGGGTAAAGACGTAATACGACATTGTGTCATTGTGTCAACTCTCCAGTCGATGACATCCATCACCTGCACGTGTACGTGAACTGTCTTGTCAGTGTCACATTGACATGATAGGAAAATATCCAAAACATTTTCAAAATTGTATGGGAAAAATGCCAAAGAAAAAGTTTTATTTCCTTTGGTTATCTGTCATTTCAATAAAATGTGTTACTTACATTGAGTGCAAGGTTTTTCTTCAACTTGGTATGTGGTGTCGCAGCATAACTTTTCCAAGCGAATACACACACCGCTGAACTGCACGTTCAGGCGTACCGGAAGTTGTTTTCTGTCTTATAAACATTAGCTCCGTGTAGAAATATATCAGAAAATAATATCTCTACCTTTAAAATCACATTTTACTACGATTACAAAATTCATATTTTTCATTGTTTTTTTATTGGTCTCAATATTATTTTACATGCTGGATAAATTATTATTTACTGAAATGATTGCGCAATCTATTCACTGCAGACCTAAAAGATGGCAGCCTCCACAATTAACGTGGAGCGTCTGATAAAACGAAGTTTTGAGACAATTTGATGACATATTTGACCTAAAACTTTTGCAAATATTTGAGCACATAACTTTTTAGACGAATATGGCGCCGTCTTCACAACGATCAGCACTGTCAGCTGACGAACACCTCGATGAGGAGTATGTCGAGTACCTCCAGAAACAGCTCTTGCTAACCAATGGTAGATTTGAGGATTATGGCTGTTTATGAATTGTATTTATATCAACTTCACTTGCAACGCCTAAGGATGATTCAAAAAAAAATTATTGTAAAACAGTTTTGTGTGTTATGCATATTGGCTTAAATTGCTTTATTATACACTGCACTAATATGAAAATAATAAAACAAAAAAAATTAAAACAAAACATTTCTTTAAATTATTACGACCAATTATTATTATCCAAATGAATGCAGTAGGCATTATCCCATTATAAGCAGTCACAAAGTTTTGTGACTGCTTATAATGGGATAATGCCTACT
>JAUMHH010190538.1:0-20351 GCA_032359455.1 Chlamys rubida
GTAGACCACAATGGACTCATACAGATCAATGCATGGTAGAGTCTACTAAAGTTACATAGGGGTGAATGAGTTAATGGGATCTTAACCACCTCAGTCAGTTAAATATGTTTTTCTGTTCATTGATGTCTGCATTTTTATGTTACTTTATATATTCATATTGAGAACTTTGTACAGAACACCATGTATTTGATTCATTCACCCCTGAAATTTCATAATGAACTATTCCAGCCATTGAATTGGAAGAGTTCAAATGTGTCTTCAGGGGTGAATGAGTTAATTCTATTATTACATTGTACTATCAAATATTTGTGTCCTTTTCAATGGAAGTATTCCATATAAATCTCATTTCATTATGAATTTCGTAGTTGTAAAACAATAATTTTTGAGAAAATAAATGAAATACAAATAAACTAATTTTCCAGGGCTCAAACTCAGAACTAATCAACTGTGCCAATCTGCTACCTTACCAATGTTGCTGTTCAGGAATTTAAAATGCACAGCATTAAGATGAGAAATGAATACTTGACAAGGAAAATAACTCTTAAGCTAGAAAACTGTTGCTTTATTATCTGTACATATGGGAGAATGAATAATACTCCAAATCGAAAAAAAGGACTTTTCTTTGTAATTACAACTCATGCAGTTATACCCTTTAACCTAAATTTGAATTTAGTTTTATTTACCATGCACAAATTATGTTTTTTTTAATATACAGCAATAAGGTAAAGTTTTCATTCTAGGAAGGATATGGAATGAAGTCTAGGAGAAACATCTTCTGAGTCATTCTAGTGTTATCTTTCCTGTTAGAAACTTAAGTGACATCAATTATTATCTCTGCAATTAACTGTTAACTGACAAAGGTCAGGTTTTTAGATATTTTTTTTTTTATTATTAAATTTCATGATAGCATTTAAGTTTCCTCGATAAAGGCTTGAAGTCTTCTCCTAAATGAAAGTTGATTTCGTAATATAATCATTACATTTAAGTATACTAGTAATATTTAAAGTAAATGGCCATAATTTTATTTTGAAAATAACGTTTCAAGATTTAATGTGTGAAATAGATGGTCTAAGTGTGGAAGATTTATATTAATATGTTCCTAACGTTTTATAAAAAGACCAGATAATTCTATCAAACGTTAAAATTCTGTACTGCATTAAATATTATCATGTAAAAAATTGATGGAGTCAATTTTTGTATAATTCTCTGTCAATTATAGTAATATATAAAAGTAGCCTTCACAGATCGAGTCTTATTGTAAAATAATTGATCATGGTTGATTGACTTTGCGGGCTGCCAAACATCAGGGAGTAGACATTTAATATCTTTTATGAATATATTAGATGTCAGTCGGTACGAAATTAGGGTGAAGATGTTAGACTTTCAGTGACCCCAGGCTCTAAGTTCAAATCGTTTTGCAGCCTTACTTTGGACCAATGACCGATTGGGACTCAATTGATGGTTTGGTTTGTAGGAATTTTTGTCTAATATTTGATTAAATTATGCCTACAACAAAAGAGATGTTTTGATAATTACTCATCTTCCAAAATGAATATTTTTTTTCTGGTGTGCCAGACATTCTGTAAAGACTGATATTAGAAAAAGGAAGTTTGGTACAAGTTTTCAGTCCATTTCATTGCAAGTCTTGGAAATGAAAGGGTACAGTACTTGTTGAATGATGGGTCTGTTGAAAAGTTTGAAAACAATATGTCTTCCGGTAGATAACAACAAAGGATACAACAGGGCACGGAACAGTTAGTTTTAAGTGATCATAGCTGACAACTGATGTCGTACGCTATCAAACAACAATTAAAAACATTTTGTGAAATATTTTCACCTCCTAACACTAAAGAGCTCCTACACAAGTTGAGCCTGTGTACGTCCATGTTAATTACTGATGGTACAGAACCCACACCCACTTTATATATAAGTACCAGCTCTCACACATTTCCTTTTATCATGCATCGTTTTAAAGAAGATTTTCTACACAAGTAAAAAAAGTTTCTTTTATAGATTTGTCATGGTATTTGGGCTATAATTCTTAGTCCTATGATGAAACTTACTTTGAAATGGATTTCCTTTAATAATGCCTTTATAAACAAATTGCTGTAACAACTGCCTCAGCAGTAAATATGTTGTATGTTACCGATAGACTCTCCAACTTGTTGAAACAGACAATGTTTCATATTTAATACAGCCCAATCGGTTGAAACGGACATTGTTTCTTATTTAATACACCAACTGATTTTATCAGACATTGTTTCGTATTTAATATACTGACAGATGGAATTAAGACATTGTTTCGTATTTAATATACTGACAGGTGGAATTAAGACAATGTTTCGTATTTAATATACTGACAAGTGGAATTAAGACAATGTTTCGTATTTAATATACTGACAGATGGAATTAAGACAATGTTTTGTATTTAATATACTGACAGATGGAATTAAGACCATGTTTCGTATTTAATATACTGACAGGTGGAATAAGACAATGTTTCGTATTTAATATACTGACAGGTGGAATTAAGACAATGTTTCGTATTTAATATACTGACAGATGGAATTAAGACAATGTTTCGTATTTAATATACTGACAGGTGGAATTAAGACAATGTTTCGTATTTGACCCATCAACTTGTTGGTTTATACTTGCCAGTCCCCTGAACTTTTGATATCTAGGTTACCTGAACAATAGTACAAGTACACATGTGGAGAATATCAGAACCATGCAGTGTATACGGGCTGTAATCTTTCCTTCAGGTTACCGTGCATTCCAGGTAGAGTTGTTCTTTTGTACGAGAAAGTGCATCAGGGATACAAATCCTAGTTACCGTCGGATAACACAAAAACTTGGACAGAAATTAAAAAATATTGAATCTATTCTTTTGAAACTTGATTTAAATCAAAGATGTTTGGTGTCCAGGTATGTTTTCATTTGTTTCTGATTTGAAAAAATGAAGTTAAATGTTTTGAATCCGACATTTTAGACAGGGAAGTAAAGCTAACAGGTCAGAATAGCAGGCTTACTAGTAGCAATTGCTTTAGTGGCAGACGATGTAAAGAAGGAAAAAAAAACAGATAAAAGGATGTACTAACATAGACAATCTTAGATGTTTATCACAAGGGAGAAAGGCTCTGATCTGACTCACATAGACTCTTGTGTGTAACCATGGCTGTGGCAACAGGGCATCCAACTGTTGTCAAGGTAACAGGGTCTCTGTCCGCATCAAAGCAACAGGGACACTAATTAGGTAGCTGACCTTGTAAATATTGATATATGTGAACAAAAGTTATACTGCCATGCGAAGTGGAATTTAGATGATAGAGTGGGGTTTGGCATTATATCCAGGGAGACAGAAATTGTGACTTAGTACCAGTAAAATGTGGTATCATTAGGTCAGAAACAGGTAGATAATATGTTTAACTGACCAGTATCTAACTACTGATCAGTATTGCTTTGACATTCCTTTCTCTTTTTGAAAGTACTGTTTGGTCACTCTCCCTTGACCAGTACTGTTTCGTCACTCTTCCTTGACCAGTACTGTTTGGTCACTCTTCCTTGACCAGTACTGTTTGGTCACTCTCCATTGACCAGTACTGATAGGTTACTCTCCATTGACCAGTACTGTTTGGTCACCTTTCTATTGACCAGTAAGCACTGTTGGTCACTTTCCTTGACCAGTAAGTATTGTTGGTCAATCCTTGACCAGTACTGAGTGTTCACTCTCCTTGACCAGTACTTGTTTGGTCACTCTTCCTTTAGGATACATGGTTAGGTCACTTCTCCCTGACCAGTATCCTAGACAGTGGTAGATATGGCTATTACATCATTGAGGTTTGTGCCACTGAACTAGTTGTGGTCTACACACACAGAGAAAGCCCAGGCTTTTCATTGATAGAGTTAGCCTGAGCTTTAACTAGCTCTGGGGCCCCCCACAGGGACACTATTAAAAACAGGTTTAAAATATTTCATTTTGTAGGAAGCTGTCTTGATTATAGTAATCTAACTTCGGAATGATTAAAACATCGTAGAGTTATTTTATTGCCAAACTTTTCTATGAATTTGAAAAGAAAAGGTAAATGAGAAAATAATTTAGGTCAAATGGAGATTTTGTAATACACAGTATACATTAATGTAATGCGGTTAAGGTGTGCATTGTTTAGTACAAGGAATATGATACTTTTGGTGGGTTAACCGACAAATCATTAGACTTGATAACTGTCATCCTCCTCTTTACAGTAGCTGGACAGTTATGTGTGAACCTGATACATAATATTAAATTGAACATTCATAACAAAGAGTCCAGGCTAGACATGACCTTCACACACATTGTAGCAACCCATCATATTTAATAGTTAGTCATTTACTTTTAGGGCAAACTGAATTACCATCCGAGTTTAAGTATAATTGTGTACATACGGTGTTGTTCTAAACAATGACCTTCACACCAATACACCGTCAGTATCCTTGTTATTGGGCGAACTCAATTCCGCCTGTATTAATTGTGCAGCCTTGTTTTAACTCATTCACACCTGAAGACACATTTGAACTCTTCCAATTCAAAAGGTTGGCATAGTTCATTATGAACTTTCAGGGGTGAAAACATAGTACTAGCTTACCTTGTCCTGGGGAGGGCCAGGCTGGCAGATACCTGAAAACGTTTCCTGCGCGAGTTGAGACCTCCAAGGTCCCGGTTGCATTATAAATTCACAAATCTCTTGTTTCCTATCGGAACTTGTGTCAGCAGACATCCCTGGCCAAAGGGGAGGAAACTCCGTAATTACCTAATAGTCAAGGACATGGCATTGATTTAATATTTGAAGTAGGATTCTAGGTCATACTGATATTTTGTACACCACATAGGTATCATAGATAGCAAAAAACGGAAAACCTGTATCTCTAGATTTTATATTATGAAAGTGACTCTTTTTCAACTGAATTATGCATGATTCATTTTAATCCACTTGATACAAAGAAAAATATGGCTGTCAGAACACACACACCTCTTTTAGCATAGCTCTTCTAAATGAAGGTAGAAAGGTAGAAAGACAGCCTCACATTGAAAAGGACAACAAAACACAGCAGTACAAAGTTCTATCACACTATTTACTGTTGACACGACTCAAACCAACAGAGAAAAGATCAAACTAACCTAGAACTTATGAAGATTTTACGATGATGGCTGATAAGATCCCTCTTAGATCTCCTCATCAACATTGTATTTGCACGTTTTCCCCTGTGCGATCCCCAATTTCAGTTTTCTCAGAGGAGAGAGAACCTGTTTAGAGACAGCAGATTGGGGGGCGATAGTGGCAGTGAGTTGGATATGTAATATCTCATCTCTATATCATGTTGCTTTTTTCTTGCCATTTATTCCAATCTATAGTTAAGTCATCGTTTTCTCAGTAAAATTTGACATAAAGGTTTATTTGTCAGATGCACATTCAGGACTGTGATAATATCAGAAATGATATCCAGGTCCTAGAAAAATTGCAAATCATTATACCTGTTTTAGAAGGAATGTTCATTATTCTTATTTTGATACTTATTATTTATTGAAAGAACTAAATGCCTTTCATTACATTTTGGCTAGCCTTTTTTCTGACGATTTAGTCTCTGAGGGGAGGTTAGAACATCTGACTGTACTGACAAAGACAGAAATAATATCATTATTTTTGTCTTTACAACCCGATAAATGCTGTGTTGCATAAAACCCAGTGGAACACTCATTTAAGTTCGTTTTTTGTGAAAACTGTTACCTTTATCAGGCTGGTGTTGAAATTAAAAATCAAAACATGTTTTGATTTTCATTCCTCACCAGAATTTCGAGTCATACTAGGCCTACATTTAGATCAAATCTCTTTGAATCTCTTGCAGATGTTTTTAACTGGTGATATAACCAGCTTTCAAATTGTGTTCAATGTACACCCATATCATGAATGTAGCTACATTTTCTGTTTGAAGCAAAATTTACAGACACTCTGAACAGTTCTACTAAGATTGCAAGCGAGAATTTAAAACTTTTAACAAAGTCGAAAAGCAATTCAGCCACTTAAAGAGTTTTGTTAATTTGAGGGAGCTTCATTGCAGCTTTTAAAAGTTTTAAAAATTTCCCCTGAGGAGCCTCCTCTTTCATAAAGTGCCCTTTTAAATTCATTCATAAATTTTAAGAAAATACAGCTAAGGTTTACTGTCAAGTATAACCAGATGTTAGGACTGCCTATGCTTGGGTCAAGCTTTGTAACGTATGGTTAGCATACAAAGATAAAAATATCTTGCACGTAATTCATCAGTATTTTGTCTGGAAAATGATAATGATTTTTGACAGAACTTAATTAATATTTTCCCTGTTAATGATGCTGTGATGTCAAATATATTTATTTGAGTTGAGAAAGAAAGCTTTTTGAAGTTATGTTTGTAATATCGTGGCAAGCTGGCCAAGCTTTTGAGTGACTGAGATGGCTGTTGGGTACATTTACATCAGTGGAGTCTGCACTCGCATCATCAGGTGATGTTTCTCCTCCTGTTTGCCTCAACCCCCCCTCCCCTCTCCCCCTCGGCAGCCTTCTCCTCTAAAATTAATTTTCCTGGACACATGTTAGTGAAAACTGGGTGAAAGCCTGGTTAGTCGTGATCTCTCCATCCTAACACCACTGTACTACTTGTTACCTTGTATTTTGTGTGTGTGCTGAATTCTCACTTCTGTTGCTATTATTTTTCAATTATGATGTGTCGGCTAAAATTAGGCTCTTGGAATAGTTAGTTATAGCAATTAATTTTCTATTCTTTCATCTTGATTCTGAGCAAAATATTTTCTTGAAAATGAAGATTTGAAGAAATTTTATTATGATATATATATACAGATCTGTGTCCTTAGTTAGGCCTGACTTTCTCTTGATGCTTTTCAGATTAGATTTTGATTTCTATCTGTGATTACCTCCCCTTGAAAAAAAACTTTGGTCATCAGTGAATACAACTGACTTCACTCTAAAACTACAGTAACTACAAACAGAATTTCAGAATTTTTCATAATTATAAAGATTAAAATTGATAAGTTGACAAAATTGGGAAAATCACTAGATGGGTCGTGAGCTAGTTTCTAGATTTCAGAGGTGGTACTAGACAGGTGCATGAAATGGAAGACGATGTTTTTCTCGAGCTGATTTTGACTATCAACATACAACTCAGCAATCTCGATGAAATCTAAGTTTAGGTATATTTTCATCATATGTACAATCCTGGGTATGACGACGGAGCTTTACGCCGCGATATTGTGTGGGAGGCGGCTAGGTGGAGGAGGTGGAAGTTTGGAAAATGTGCAATTTGACATAAACGTCTTGTTTAGTAATTATGACGGATCAAAATTTCCGATGCTTCACCATCTTTGTGGTTTTTTCAGGATTGCACCAATGTACATTTTGTAGTTTCTTCCAAATTAGATTGTAATTTTTAAAGAACATTAAGTTTATTGGTGTGAAGTGTTATTTCTGTTATAGACGCAGGTCTTGTGAGCCAGTAAAGCTCGGCTAGGAGTAGTTCTAAGGTGTCTGTACAGGCACACAGAATACAAACCTATCTTAATTTACTCCCATATATGGACGTTTGGCTGCATATCACTGGATATTTACATTGTGTATACTTGGTGTCCCAATACAACTGCCAAACACTATGTATTGACACCTCTTTTCTGATACCACTATAGCTTAAATACAATATTTATGAGAGAAACTTGTTGAATTTTAATGAAAAAATTAAACATCAACGGAAGGTTTTTTAAGTGAAAAAAGGCAATAGGGCCTTACCAGTTACTGACTAAGCTACCTGATTAAATGTATATATAAAAAGCCCAAATGAAATTCAGGGGAATGTACTCTATGTACAGTAAACTTCAGTGGAGCTCTCTAGTGTTGTGCCTCCAGGGTGCAGGGATCCTTAAGTGTGTTCATGCTTGGTATGGTTTTCTGTACCATTTTCCTGAGAATAACACGTTTTGTAGTCTTCTTCTTCAAGAAGCTTTATCTAGAAGAGAATTCCCATGTTCAATTTGACTATTTTCACCTAGTATATAAAAACATGTTTGAAATAACTACAAACACAATCATCCTCCATAAAACAATTCAACAACATTCAACAACAGGAAGTAAGGTTCCTCCACGGAGACAGCTACCAACCAGCACCTATAGGACGTTGGACTCCTCCGCCTCTTTTAATTTTAATTCAACAACATGTTTATAAAAAAAGTCTAATCTTGAAATTATATTAATAAGTGTCTGAACTTCATTATCAGTTTTTCCACATGTTTGGAAACTTGTGACAAACTGCCCAGCCTGTGAGTGTTCTATTATCACCTTTATGGCAACCTGTGATGATGAGTAAGGGAAAAGGACCGGTATTTATACCTGTTGACGTGATCACTGTTAAAATGACATATCTGACGTCAAACATGAGTTTTCTTTGGAAAAGGGTTATCCAAGTTACAAGACTTAATTCTGTAACAACAAGCTAAATTTGTTACAGGGTTTAAAATTTACTTCAGTACAGGCTTTATAAATTAATATTTTGAGCTTTAACTGTGAGTATTTCCACAACTTACAATACCCTGAGCGTAATACAGTGTAGTTAGGATGGATAGTATGGGTAGTTAGGGTAGTTAAGATGGTTAGGATGGGTAGTTAAGATTGTTAGGATGGTTAGTTAAGATGGTTAGGATGGGTAGTTAGGATGGATAGTATGGGTAGTTAAGATGGTTAGGATGGGTAGTTAGGATGGTAAGGATGGGTAGTTAGGATGGTAAGGATGGGTAGTTAGGATGGTAAGGATGGCTAGTTAGGGTAGTTAAGATGGGTAGGATGGATAGGATTGGTAGTTAGGGTAGTTAAGATGGGTAGGATGGGTAGTTAGGATATGTGGTTAGGTCAGGTAGTTAGGATGGTTATGATGGGTAGTTAGGATGGTTAGGTCAGGTGGTTAGGATGGTTAGGTCAGGTGGTTAGGATGGGTAGTTAGGATGCAGGTCTTTCTCAAATGGAGTACATACCGTTATAGCCCATAGTAACACAGCTGTACATTTATCAAGGTCATTTCTAATTTTTGAGAATTCTCAAATTGTATTGTACACTGGTCATTCTGAACTATCTAGAGTACTGCCAGGTTACAGTATAGAACATCTCTAGCCCTAGAAACAAATCTACATCAGCGGTTAATTTATATATAAATTATTAGAGAATGAAATGAGTAGTTAATGCAGTAATAGTCCCCAGGCATTATCGGTAGAGTTAGTTGAGGTTGCTAAGCCATTTCAGCTGTAAGAGCTAGCAGTAGTGGCCAGGGCCGTATAGACTTCAGCTGTTAAAAGTTGTAGGTATACAGGCCTTGTACGATCCTAGAGTTCATTCACAAGGCAACCTATTGGGAAGATTAAAACTGGGCTTGGATATAAAATATAGAGTTATTGGAATTTTTGGACAAATTCTGATGAATTTTGACCTGTTTTAGGTTTGGAAAAAATATTTGAAATATATTAGCATCATAATGTCATGTTTTGATTGGATTAATTGCTAGAAAATGCTCTTATTCTTCAGTTTTCATGTACAAATTTATTCAAAATATCCCATTGGGAACCTCATCTGCCATTTTATCAACTAGGTCAACCACGCTACTTATCTCACAGGGGCCTCAGCTGATAAACCATTCATTCATAAACCTGCAGGGATTACAAGGGGGCGGAGCTATGTAAATGAGCTTTGCTGCTATTGGACTAAAGGTGAAGTAGTGATTTATGGGTAACAAGCAACAGAAGTGGTTCATTCATAAGTGTGGCTAGGCTGTACTATAATTTCCCAGGACAGTGTGTGCTTTTACTGGTGTACTCATTCATACAATCTTTGGCGTCATTCATAAGGCCTCAGTGTTAGCGCGGGGAAGGGGCTTTTCTGTGTATCGTTTACTTAGAGGATTACTGTTTACACAAAGCTTCTGCAAATGGGAATGGTCACTTTGGGAAAACATTGGGATATTAAGCCATTGACCATTGTCCAGTTAAGGTGTTAGCTGACCTGCTTGATCACAGAAAAGTCCATTATCTACTACACGACCCTAGGCAGTATATTTTTGTTAAAAAAACTGGAGCACTGCAGCTAAAGTCCCACAGTAGGAGGAGGTGTAAAAAGGACTAGGATTGAATACAGATCATCACGGCCCCTCAAAGGTGTAGGACTAACCAGGGATCATCACAGCACCCTAGGGAGTCAACTGGAACAGTTAACTGAGCAGAGACAATTACTGGTATAGAATTGAGCACCTGAGTTTTACCTGTCATATTATTACAGGTATGCAATTGCAATCAAGGGCGCTGTGACATTCATCACCCGTGGTGGACAACCGGACCACTTATATCTGAATGCTGTGGTCAGTAAGGGTCATTTCTGGTCAGTCTTCAGACCTAACTGGACATAGCCTAATATACCACAAGAGACTTGTCTGCTGTAAACTAGCATTGCAGCTGTAAGGTAACAGTGCCCGGTAATTAATTACTACTAATTAAGATGAGTGCCAGCATTGTTTAGCCTAATTGCATAGAAAATATGAATGTGTTGCTTCGCTAACTGGTGCAGAGAAGTTACCAGACTTGTAAATCACACTAGATCTCCAGGTTTGTCAGCTAACAACCAGGGACTAGAAAACAGACACAACTTCAGCTTGCAGTGATTTCAAATGGTATTTGACACAGACTTTAAACACTTGAATGCCAGCCGTACCAAATTACAACCACAGTAAAGGCAGCAAGCGGAGATAATTAGTACCAGAAAAAAATGGATGGAGCTACAACTGCTATAATATAAGTGATTTATATTCTAATTCCAAGGCCAGATACATTGAATGCTGAACAGCTAGAGGTCAGAGAATATAAGTTGCGTTTAGTCGTATAGTCGCTACTGTGGAGAACTGTTAGAACTCGACCTATGTAAACAAGAAACTCGAGCGAGTTATATATAAAAACAAATTGTTTGGGAAAAATTCCAACAAATCAAATAATGATTACTCCCTCCGTTGAACGCCATGGTCACGGAAAGAGAAGAGCGCCTGTATTTCTCTTGCCTTCCTGGCACACTCACGGACGACAGATTTCCTCCAACAAGACTGAAGGTAGGTTAACAGTTAAATGCATAACATTCAAATCTGTTGCAGCACAATAGAAATGAAAATCTATTTTCAAGGCTGGCAAAAAATCTGTTATTCTGGCTGATTTGTGGTCTTCATTTTGAGTGACGAGTTTGTTTTTGCGTAGAGAAATGAAACGCTTGTGTCATAACTAAATAACTACCTGTCCAGAAAACGGTGACAATGAGACTAACAAACAATTGTGATGAATTTATTTTCTGCAAATTAAGTCTTGTGTACGGGAGGGTAACTTTAAGGTTCCTACTTGTGTTTCTTGTTACGTAGTTGTATTCTATGGAGTAAATAATATCATTTTACTTCTATATCGATACTTTTACATTACCTGTCGTGATTATAGTTTACATACTTGCCAACTTTTGTTTTAATTTCCATGGCGGAGATTACGTGTGCTCAGAATTAAAAACCTACTAAAATGGGTGTATGTACACGCTAGGGAAAAAATAACTCTTTTAAATCGCATCTTTTGAGCTGTTCTTTCAAATGAAATGATCAGATCGTAGAAAATAGGAATAGTTGGAAAATGCTCAATTTAAGGGTCCAAAATCAGGACTCTCCGTCTAAAATAGGAAGAGTTGGCAGTATCCGTTTACTTGTAAATGAGATGACAATAGCTACATTCTCTGTATCTATAAAATAAATACTAGTACGATGTAAAGCTTCTCATACTTTACCTAGACATACCTTCAGTGTGTGTGTTCCAAATGATTGTATGTAGTGAAAATGTGTGTGTTCCAAATGATTGTATGTAGTGAAAATGTGTGTGTTCCAAATGATCGTATGTAGTGAAAATGTGTGCTGCTTTACATTCTAATTCTATCCAGTGAAATGTGTGTGTTCCCAAAAGTTATGAAAAAAGTTAAATGTTTATGTTCCCTAAGTAACATAAAGTGGAACATGTGTGTTCCCTAAGTTATATAAAGTGGAACATGTGTGTTCCCTAAGTTATATAAAGTGGAACATGTGTGTTCCCTGTGGGTATACAAGGTGCAGTAATAACACTTAGATTTCAATGTTTTAATCTATCAATCTCTTTTTGATGTAACATTTTACAGCTTGTGATGTAGCTAGTCTTATTGATTAAGTTAGAAGTTAGGATTGGAGACAAAGTTTACTCTACAAATGTAGGGTTGATTCATTGAAGTTTTATCGCATCACAACAATCATTATTATATTCTTGTATTAGACTGTTTTATTTCCGAGTTAGTTAATTATAAAATGATGATTGGGGGAGGATTTTATGATTTTTGTCCATGTATACATAGAGTGACAAAGTGTCTTTGTAGAAAAGATAGAATTTCAAAACCAAACTGGATTTTTTTTCTTTCATACTGTAACATTGTATATATATATATACTACAGTCTCTCCCAAGCCCACTTTACAAGATTTTGTCAGATTGTGGATCAGCCCCCACATACTGCCCCAGTTGTTTCACTGACTATGATCATTATCTCACTCAAAGCACAGAATAAACAAAAGACATTTTCTCCCAGACACACAACCTTGCCTCTCCGTGCTACCTTCCCCATATCTGTGTACATCAGCCCCGATATTTTGATACTTTATACTCTCTGATCAGTGGTTTCATCGCGGTAAAGTTTTTTCGCTGCCTGCCTGTTCACATGTAGCTAGCTCTGTTATGAAAGCGTTTCTTTTTAAAAGTGGTGTTTTGTTTGAGAACCGTGTTTTTATTTGTTAAGGCTCCGTCTATATTTGGTAACTAAAGACAACAGAGATGTAAAACTATGAATTCCTTTGTAAAATTTTCATTCATGTTCGTCACGAAATATCTCCGAGTTCGTTCATAAAATATGATCCTTTCCATGATGATTCAGTTCGTGTGTCAATCGTCTCATTCTTCCCAGTCTCACTATTATACACATATTTTGCAGCTATATTTCAATTATCGCCAATTATTATTGTTATCCCGGTTATATGAACAGAAACAAGCTAATTAAAAAAAGTGTATAAATTATGTATCATACTTGGATATTTGATACCCTGCACTGTAACAAGTTAATGGGAAATATTAATTGGATCACAGTTTGTCAGTCTCGTTCATTCAGCACAGGAGACTAATTTTGGAACTGAATTGAAGTAATTTTACTCCTGTAATAATTTTCGTCAATGGAAAATAGTTTATTACTACCTGTCATTGGAGCTTTGCAGTAAAATTGCAGTAAATCATTCATAACAACTTAAAAAAATATAACAATACTCAAATATAACAATTTAAGTATTGATTTGTCAACGTTACAGGTGAAATATTACCTGCATGAAACACAAGAGAAAGAAACTGAAATATGTCAATGAACTCCGATGATAAATATTAAATTATGACACAAACGTCCTTTCAAATATTTACTTAGTTGACTTGCAATTGAAGAATAATAAGCATAACCAGTTTTACAATTTTCATAGGTGAAAAAAATTGTTAGTGTTTGTGTTCTGTATGACATGATATTCAGATAGCTAATGGAAAATGCTGAATTTATAATACAGCTCAACCTTTAAAAGTTTTAAGGCAGTTCTTTCCTTTTTACCTTGGTTGCATCATCATAGTCTTAAAAGGGTCTCACATTTAAGTCTTATCGATGTCCCTCGTATCATTTGTCAACTTTTCTCGTGGCAATTAATTTAACTTTTTATTTGGTAATGCAGACTACATATGAGTCTAAAAAAAGGCCAATCAGTGTCACATTTATTTATAATTATGACCTCTGACATGATGTATCTGTGAAATGATTGGCTTGTAAAATTTATTTTCTGATGACATAACAAGATGGGCTGTGTGTTGATGAAATAGTCTTTACCACAGTGGAGCTCTATATTATGTCAGTATACCTTTCACATAATTCTCACATTTGTTTTCACATTTATGTCAAAAAAAATTGGCATCTTACAAGTAATGAGACTTTAATTTATGGTTTTCAGTTTTGACAGGAAGGGTCAATTCTATACTGACCACTTTCCAATTCAATAATGTTCTGGAGTCAGATGACATAACCACCCCTTAAGTCACTAACAGTGGAAAAAGTTCAAGATTATCTTGTAAAATGACACTTGTTGCCTCAAGGTCAAGACCGAATCTTAAGCTGTAATGGACCAGTGATTTGTAAGTGACCCCTACAGGTAAAATCCAGCCCCTTAAGTCAAATTTTGAATAACAAGATTATCAGGTAGGCACTCAGGACAGGTAATGATGGTGGCCAGGTATGATAAAGGTAAGATTACAGGTGTTATATAGGTAAAACAAGATCTTAACAAGATAAACTTGTCATCTCATCTCTAATTTTTCCTTTAAATCAGATAGATTGAACCTTGATATTGACTAAACTAGATACTAGAGAAAGTGTTCGGGACTTGTCAGCCGACTAGGTAATATAAAATAATTATCTCTAGTCTCGTTACATTCTATGTACATTTATATATAAACCTTTGGCTGTTCTTGCTGGAATACTATTTACTTGAGAAATATATTGAATCATTAAGAAAATTTTAGTATCTTAACATATTTGTAATATGTGATTTATTAAAAGAAATGGATTACTCAAGATTGTGAAGGTTTAGAAGCAGGTTAGTGTAGCTGGGTTGAGTTGGTAATAGATTATAGTAATTGCACATTTAGTAAACATTTAAACTGTGTCTCGTTTGGGAAGGTGGCTAGCTAACTTTTCATTAAGGGATCAGGTGGGTTTTTTTCACATGCAATATTTAAAAAAAAAACTGTAAAGGGAGATAACTTAATAGCTCAGGCTTTGGTGAAGTTTAGATATTTATCTGAACTTTATAGATGCAATATGAAAAGGAAAAAGAAACTGATATTATTGAAAAGGGAGATAACTTAAAGGAACTCTCCGATTTCAGTGTGGGTTAGGTTTTGTGACTTGTCATGACTGGTGTAAGTACCAACCCTGTTCCAGCTGCAGCAGCGGATGTGGACACTTGATGGTAGGCCAGTTTTAATTGGACGTTTTCTATATTTATATGTGACCAGTACACTTCACTTGCTAGTGCCTCGCTCATTAATTCTGATTTCTCTACAACGAAAAATATGCCACACATACATGTAGATGTTTTGTTTGAATTACCTACGTCAGATTGGGTGTGAGTAAAAGGGAACGTCTGATGTGAGTGTCTGTGTTTGAACCTTAAAGATCTGTAGATACAGACTTCGGCAGTTCATTGACGATTTTGAAAGTCACGTTTTTCACAAGCTTGTGAAAAACAAATGCACGTACACAAGTAATACGGATGCTTTTACAAACATTCTCACGACACAGATTATTTCCCCTGTTTGACGTCACTTTAATTTTGAGATCACAAACTAAGGTACATGACCTTGCCATTATTTTTACTGTTATGTCCTGACGACGGTTGACCATCACATGACTGACCATCACGTGACTGAAGAAATGAGCTGCAAACATGATTCCATTATGAAATGTAACAGATTCATACGTATTAACTCCCTAATCTGTTATTCTGACCGCACGGAATCATGAATCCTGGCTTACTCGTTGTTTTGACAAAGGTGTCAGATTATGGTTTGTAATTTTTATTGGGATATGTAAACGTAGACAGAACGTGTCGAGAAAAAACGTGTAAACTAGCCTACTGGTTTACCATAGAGGCCTACTCGGCAGTCATACTAGCATAGTGTGTACATGCTGGCCATGGAAACCTGTTTGTAGTGAAGTGATGGGCCACCAACTTATCTACTTTAGGGACATTTAGGCGATAGTAATCAGTAAAAAATATATTCACTATATATACCAATGCCTCTAAAAACAGGCCATTTTGTGTCTGGTCCATGAGTTAATGTCTGATCAGTTTATTAAGCCAAGAAAGATCTTATAGTGCATATATAAAAATTCACAGGTTTCTCAGTTTTTGCCAGTTTTGTCAAATCTTCTGATGATCTTTAGAATCCCATCGGGAGTCAGTTCTACATTTGGGTTCAGAAATAGATATTTAAAAAAAAAATGATGCAAAAATATTTTATTAGCCAACAGCATGTGCATAGCTAGTTTTCAATTTATCATTAAAACACTGTTTTGTAAATAAGCGCTGTGGATTTTATTAAATTATACAAAAGTGCAGGAACTTTTTAGATTTTAGACAAGAGTTGACTTAAAGTCATCATGTTGATGATGTCAATAACATGTCATCATGTTGATGATGTCAATAAAATGTCATCATGTTGATGATGTTCATCAATATTCCAAGGTTGGCTGATATTGTGTTGTATGGTTATGGAGATACTGAGTATATGTGTATTTGAAAACCATATATGAGATCCTGAAGGGGTCAATGTTCTCACTGTGTCCAAGGACTTGTAAGTGCTTACTAGACGTGTGCAACTCTCACTGGTGACCTTAGAACGTCTGTGAATAACACATGAAAATTTGCATGAAAAGGAAAAAAGTGTTTCATACAGATGTCATCTTAAAGTGAGATTGTTAGGACAGAAAACAGATGTACAGATGTATTAGATAAATACGAGATGAGGAATATATTTCTGAAGTATGTACATACCCTAACATTTAGCTGGTTTTATTGTTGTATTACGAAATTTCGTTATATTACCCTTATTACAATAAAAATTATACATTAAATTGCCCACATGCCCATTTTTATCATTTTTAAATAAAGTAGTGTGTTTTTTCTCATCTTTGAAGAGTAGGGCTATAAATTTTGTGAGGGCATAAAAATCACAACTTATCTCCCTTTGAGGAGCTCTCCTGAGATAACATGATACATCACCACTTTAACTTGCCATCGTTTATATTTTCCTCTGAGCATCAGAGCTAAACGGTATCAGATTTGTGTATATCTTTGGCCTTGAATAAGAATATATAAATAGTTTCATTTAGCTTACTCCAAAATGTGACATTGTCAGGGAGATTAGCTGAAGTGCTAGTATTGGGTGGTAAGAATGAGACGGTGAGTAAGTGTTTGAACAAGATGTGACATTGTCAATGATCTTGCTACAACAAGCAATGAAAGGGATCAAATTATCCGCTGAAATTGAACAAGTAATGCTTGCAGTTATGTACAGGTTCAGCAAGTGATCTGGGAGATGTTCCAATTTCTAAAATGCCTAGAGGGTGTCAATAAAAGAAAAAATTGTGAAAAACATGCTGGGGAAGAGGGATGTGGTTCATAAATGCTTGCAAATACATCTGTTTCCAACACTGATTTACAAAGTTGGCAAAAGTGAGAACAGAAACTGTGAAAACTTGAAAAACACGGAGCAGGATTCCATGATATCCACCTGTGAAATAGAGCATTCAACGACTGAAACCCCTCAAAATGTCTGGATACGCTGGTGACATTAGGTTAGAGTATGACATCACTATTGAGTGGATGTTAAGGGTAGTTGTTCAGACACATATCTTTTCCATGCTGTAGATCTAGCTTAGGAAAACCACAAAATGACACATGCTGCAGAAAATGACGCACAATAGAAAGATTGTTGTTTAGCAAAAAAAATCAGAAAATTAAAAAAAAAACAGCTAAACCATAACATATTTCTCAAAAGTGGATATTCTTTTCATGTGACAACGTGATTCAAATTAGATTTGAATAAAATTCTCGTGAGAAAAAAAAAGTTAAACTCGGTAACAATATGAAACGTATCAGGATTACGGTTGACAGAAGGTATATTGTGCGTGTTTAGTTTAATGTTGCTTACCACTGTTTAAATGGCAGGCCTTATCTCAAGTCAGACACCGATCGATGGCAGATAAACACATCTTAAGAGACAAAATTTTGATATTTTAAAACGATCTACCTGGACTTTTGTCATGGAAATGTCGACATAAGTAATCCTATAAATAAGATGTCGGAGTCCTAACTGGCGTTGTCACAACGACAATACGCAAGTTTTTATGGGAGTAATCATTTTTCTGTGGGAGAAATCATTTTTCAGACTTTAATAGTAGTAATGTTTCTCCTTGCTTATACCTAGGTGGTCCATGTACACATTTTTTGTCGTGAAATTTAATTTCCACTTTTATTGGTCTCAATTGCTGGGCGTGCAGGTAAACAGATTAATTTGTGTCGTACCCAACCTATTCAGCACTCTTTGATGAAACATGAGCCTCGCAACGCATTGGAAACTTACTTATAACAAGCCACCGATTAAAATTAAGTTCGTAGTCAGAGTTCAAAATTTAAACGCCTTTTATAAAATTGAATAATTTATTGGAAAATATGAAAAAATATACAAGAACATTCGATAAAGATGTACATTGAGGTAGGATAACGTTTTCAACTTACAATTGCAGTTATATTTTTTGGCTTTTAATATCTAAATTATTATTTATCAAATGAGTCATATACTCTCATTATGGGTACTTAGAGGGAAAATCATAGTTGATATAACTGAACAATATATTATAAAAATTTAATTAAATTCTTCCTGCGATAGATGTACTTATAGGAATTACGGTATACAATAACTGTGATATATGTTTACCTTGTGGTCTGGGGTAGATGTGAAAAACATCAAAGGAAAGCTTGTGACAGTTAATTCTGAATTGCTCCTCTGTATCATTTAAAATCTGTTGCCTTTTTACTAGAAAATCACTTAAAATATTTCAAGGATAGCGGCAGACACAACAAAACAGACCAATCTAAAATGCTTTGAAAAACTACAGAGTTTTATGGGTGTAAAGTTTGCCTGAACTTTCGTGTGTAGCAGATGATTGCTGCATCACAAGCAGAATGTCAATGTTATACGATATGCATGGATGACAGAAGTCAGGTTTATAAAACATGTTAACAGGAGCATTCAGATAAGTTGGATGTACTTCTAACCCTTTCACCACTGTAGACCATAATGGACTTATCCAGATCAATGCATGGTAGAGTTTATTAAGGTTACATAGGGATGAAAGGGTTAATAGAGAGCAACAGGGAAAATATTGAGACATTAATGACATTCAAGAAATAAAATAAATTTTTTGGGGAATATGAACACCAGAATGTTGATAACAGTTCCAAAAAAATAAAATTTGTTTAACTAATTTAGTCCTAGGTTGTTTAGAAAGATTTAGAAAAAAGAAATCTTTTGGTTAAAAATTATTCTGTTCCCCTGTTACAAGAATATAGAGTCATTATGATAAATATGATAAAGTATGTAAAATATTATGCTGGACAGTGCCAAACATTGAATGGGAATGATAAAGTTTGTTGTACCTACTTTCACTTTAGGTATAATTAATGTTGACATGATCTTTACATCTGGTATCTGTGATGCCACTGATAACACAGCTGTTGATAATTTTGCAAAGTGAACTGTTAAAAGTCCCAACCAATTAGAGGGCAGTAATGGAAATGATTTATGTGATATATAATTAATGAAATATGTGAAATATTATAAACTGACATACTAGCTATGTTCATTATAAAGACTTGCTAATTTCACATTATCAATTTAATTATTAATACAAAAAAAATATTCCTGGGGTTAATTAATGATATTACTCACAATTCAATGTGAATAATGTTGTTAATCTCACCAATTTTGCCTTATCAGTATCATTATAACTGATATATGTGTATTAATATCGTGTAGCACTAATTTTATCAAATCACAGTAACCAATGGTAATTTGTATACACTGTAAAGTACTGACCTGATGCTGGGAGAATTAAAATAGTTATCTGTCTCATGTTTCACTTATCTTATCTGTCAGAGTAGGACTTCTCCTCATATCTGTACTAAATCAAGACATAATTGACAATTAGAAATAATTTTCTTCCCTAACATGTGCCCCCTGTTCTGATTGCAAGAGGAGGGGGTTACTCTGGGGTCACTCATCCATGAGGTTAAAGATCATTATAGGATCAATCAAGCAGAACTACTCAAGTCTGACAGTAATAACAAGCCTCTTGTCACTGACCTGACCTATAATGAGAGAATCTCACCTCAGCTAAGTAGGTCAAATTAGCCTAATTGACCCAATTAACTCAGAAGTGGGTATGTTTTCATTGGCCCTATTTAGCCTCAATTAGCACCACGGGCACGAGTAGGGTGTTTATACAGTGGTCAAGAATTTCTCAGGTCTGAGTATATGTGTTTTTGAAAACCATATATGAGATCCTGAAGGGGTCAATGTTCTCACTGTGTCCAAGGACTTGTAAGTGCTTACTAGACG
>JAUMHH010190539.1:0-14166 GCA_032359455.1 Chlamys rubida
CAACAATATAATGTATAGTAATGTATAATATGTCTGCCTGGCACATACTAGCTACACACTCCGGCTACTTCCTCTGTGACGTGAACTTACATCAATAAAATCAAAACATGATTATTTGTTTAGTTCGGACAATGATAAATGTTTATAACTTAGCAGAGAATGGCAACTAGACGCCGCAGAACTACACCAAATGGGGCAGCAGGGAACAACGCTCCGGATGGTCCAACAGCCATAGGTAAATAAGAAATTAGATAACAATACATCATATTTACATTCTGCTTTGACCCATTGACGAAAATGACATTCATTTTTGCATAACACATGTGACCTCATTACTGCGTATTGATACACTTCAGTGACGTAGCACAGGGCGTAGTAGTTTTATTATGCGAATATGATTCACATAACAACATAAAAATATACGACTTGCATAAATTATACGAATTTTATTTTTGAAAATGGAACTATTTTTTTTATTATGTTTTGTTGTCATGCTGTTGCTAGGACCCCAAGCGAAAGTTTTACATTTTCCTGCGAAAACACGCTGTTCTCTCTACTGCGTTGCCCCCATGTATAAATAGAAAGAAATGACTGATTTTTTTTATTTATGCTTGCATCGGAAAATTTAAAGCACTTAAAAAATGTAAATATAACGAATGAAATTATTTTTCAACATTCATGAGGTCATAACAACATTGGCTTTCTGGATATATTAACCAAGAATCGCTAACGCGATTCATGGAATATGTCCAGAAAGCCAATATTGTTAGACCTCATGAATGTTGAAAACAAAAAGTTTCATTCGTCAAGTACACTAATTGGACAATCATTGGGGTGCTGTGGAGGTGGAGTAACGTGAACCATCTCTTTGAAAATTCAAATAGTAGAAACATTGAATAGATTGGTCAGTATCAGCGTAAGCCTCAATACATTGTACCTACATGATTGAATTAAACGTAATATTCGTCATTTTATCCCAAAAATTGATTCATGACAGTTCATTTATCGCTTTCAAATATGATTATATTATTACTATTTAATGGAGACTGACAGGATTGGGCCTTATTATCATGACTATAACTATAATTGATTTCCTCAACAAATATGTAATACTAAAAATTATTTATTTTCCTACAAATGTTAGTGTATTATTTTTTGTATTATACTAATTGACCAAACAACAATTAAATTGAAGAATAAAATTATTATAGATAATCTCCAGTCTGCGAAGGACGAGTATCAGTTGGTGGATTACGACCCAGGCCTTCCCTCTAGCGCAAGTATTTGATTCAATATTATGTATGCTTAGCAGGTCGACACTTTGTAATTTTAATTATTGTATCAAGATAGAGCTTGAAGAGGAATATCACTGATGTCGACATGGTGGTTTTAAGTTTTTTTTTTTTTATTATATCACAATAACGACTATGTGGAGAGCGGGCATGTTTCATCCTGAAAATAAATGTACCATGTTAACTGAATAATATTAACGTATTTTCTTTATACAGGTGAAAACACTGCCAAGACAAGAGAGGTTTAGCTTTTTCGAGAAGGTTAATATTTCATTCATTTTTATATTATATTACATATACATGTATACACACCCGCTAACTACTGTGAGTAGTTTCGGAAACTAGTAATATACATACAAACATACATTTAGCAGATTATAATTTTGCTGCTACTTAAAGATCTTTGAGCGATAATTTTGTCAATCTTATCATTGAGTGTAAATTTGTACACATATCCAATATACTAAAATATTATTCAAATACAAATGCAGCTAAAACAAGATTCGAACAATAAATCTTAAAATGTGTGCATAATTAATTTCAAGATTTTCCGTGCGTAGAATTGTTGTTTTCAACGAAGCAGTGATCAAGAAAACGAAAATTTGATATTTCCTTTTCATGAGCTCATTTCATGAAACAGAAACATTATACAATTTGGAATTGTTCCCTACTGTTTCTGCATCTATATCCTGAAGCAACGATGGGTTTTTTTCTTCTCAGGTTCGCCTCGGGGTTCTTCTGTTTGTGTTGGGTATTGGCTTCCTTATCGATAGATTTCTCACTCGGAAATGGGATAAATTGTCAGACCTTTTGAATGCGTATGGATGGATATTTCCCAAACCTCCGACGGTAAGTACAGGCGGAGTTTATGTTTGATAATTTGCCGACAACCAAAGAGACGTGACCATATTTCATCTCAGTCATTACAAAATAGTTGTTGGTCTTGAATAATTAACTCAAAATGATGAGTTACACAACCAATAACAACCTCGGGCGATTTTCAGTTGTCCAACGATCGGCAGGACCTAACAACCTCAACCAAAATCCTCACCCTTCAAGTTTGAGATTTCTCTGTCCAATCAACTCTCTTTTGTATTAAAACTATTATCTTCGGAATGAAACATTGATTTTTTTCAGACTGAAATTTGGAGAGATGATGCGTTCTTTGGAAGGCAACGTTTAGTTGGTGTTAACCCGTTCGTCATCCGACGCTGTACAGCAATACCAGGGTAAATAATAGAACAATGGTAACAAAGGAATTTACTTCACTTTAGAGCAACCTCAGAATAATATCAAAAACCTAGCAGATGGATACCTGACACTCTAATACCATCTTACTACATCTACTATCATAGATAACATCTTATTACAGCTACTACCAAAGATAACATCTGACTACAGCTACTAGCATACCATCTTACTACAGCTACTACCATACCATCCTACTACAGCTACTACCAAAGATACCATCATACTACATCTACTATCATAGATAACATCTTATTACAGCTACTAACAAAGATAGCATCTTACTACAGCTACTAACATACCATCTTATTACAGCTACTACCAAAGATAACATCTGACTACAGCTACTACCATACCATCCTACTACAGCTACTACCAAAGATAACATCTAACTATAACGACTATCATATATACCATCTTATTACAGCTACTAACAAAGATAGCATCTTACTACAGCTACTAACATACCATCTTACTACAGCTACTAACAAAGATAATATCTTACTACAGCTACTACCATACCATCCTACTACATCTACTACCAAAGATAACATCTTATTATAACTACTATCATATATACCATCTTATTACAGCTACTACATTAGATACTATCTTACTACAGCTACTACCAAAGATACCATCTTACCACAGCTACTATCAAAGATACAGCTACTACCTTAGATACCATCTTACTACAGCTACTACCAATGATAACATCTTACTACAGCTACTACCGTAGTACCATCTTACTACAGCTACTATCAAAGATAACATCTTACTACAGCTACTATCAAAGATAACATCTTACTACAGCTACTATCAAAGATACCATCTTACTACAGCTATTACCATAGTACCAGCTTACTGCAGCTACTATCATAGTACCAGCTTACTGCAGCTACTATCATAGTACCAGCTTACTGCAGCTACTACCTTAGATACCATCTTACTGCTGTAGCTGTAGTAAGATGGTACCTGAAGTATTAGCTGAAGTAAAATGGCATCTAAGATAGTACTTGTAGTTAGGTGGTATCTAAGGTAGTAGCTGTAGTAAGTTTGTCTCTGAGGAAGTAGTTGTGTATTATGGGTTTTGTTACTGTAGCTGTAGATTAGTTAATGTACGGCAACAGTCTGTATTTTAGCGAGATACTTGAATTCGCGAATCGTTGTCACGTTGCAAAATTAATTCCATTACGAATTTTTTAAATAATATTTATCCTTACATGTATTTCCTATTTTGCTGTTGTTGTTTATTTTATCGTACTTTCACATTATGTAATTATCATAACCTTACCGTTAGACATTGGTTTTCAGAAACATGAAAGAAAACGTTCATAAACGACGGAATTTTCTACAGGAGGTTTTACAACAGAAGTCTGGGATCCCGGATTTCACCTTGGATAATGCCATCCAAGATAATAGACTTTTCATTGTGGATTACGACATTCTAGACGGGATGAAGGATACATTTGGAGTAAATAGTCTCCTCAAAATAATTTTATAAGTTTTCACCTGATATCTTAATAAATCAGATTATATTTCATTATTCGAAAATTAGCATTGAAAAAACTTATTTTTTTCTTGTAGTGCAAAATAAATACATAAAATAAGATAGATATGTATTCTGAATATGAAATATAGTAATACAGGATTAATGGCAATGTAATGCTTGACTGTTTTATTTTCATTCAGATATGTTCTCCAATTGCATTGTTTCTGGTGGATGCTAAAAATGAATTAATGCCCATCGCCATACAGTTGTACCAAACGGGAGAAAATAACCCGGTAAGTTTTCCAAAGAAATCTAAATGGATCATTGACTTTGCTTATAGCAATGTATATCATTACTTAGGTGAGCCAACGCTCGAAACGCTTTACAATACCTACAATAAGTAAAACCATATTGCTAAGTATGATGTCAATATTCAGTGTAAACTGATCTACAATCCATCAAAACAGCACAACAGTTACGATGTATTTAAACATAAAATATTGATTGACAAAAAACTTTTATGCAAACATTTAATGAGCTTCTGGACATAATAGCACAAACTACGTAAACATAAGACAATACTACGTATATACAAGTTAATACTAACTACGTAAACATGAATCAGCACTTACATTTATTTCAAAATCGACGTTGTTACAAAAACATTTTTTTATGATTTATGTGATCACTCTGCATTATTTTTCAGATGTTTCTGCCCGAAGATCCAAGCTGGTTGATGGCAAAACTGTGGTTTAATCATGCAGACAGTTCCTACCAGGAATCGTTCTCTCACCTTGGTAAGCAATATACATAGACAGCTTTATTAAATCGATGGCATTTACCATGTTTTGACAATATCGTATAAAGGCAGTTCCAGTTATTTGTTTTACTTTGCATTCGATAAATTAAAGTCACTGAGGTAAATGTATATAACGTGATCGGTATATATATATGACTTTCTATTTATCAAAATTACATTTTGCAGGTGTCACCCATCTACTGATGGAGAGTGTTGATGTAGTGACACATCGGAACTTAACAACGACACATCCTGTCTACGAAATCTTGGCTCCACATTTTCTTTATCTTCTGGCTATTAACACGTAAATTAATTCTTTTACGTAAAAGCATTCTAAAACCAGTATTCCGTCTTTTCGTATTGCAGAGTTATCTGCTCTTGTCAGCAGGTATTGATTGTTACGTCATTAGTTTGTGTGAGAAAATTACGTCGTTTTCTCAAAAATGTATGACGTTACTCTCACAATTTACTAATACGGCGTTTAAATACTTAGAGTTAATTTCCTGAAAATGTGTTTTTGAAAATATACACTGTGACAGATACGTTCAGTCTAATATACATTATGTCAATTGTGACCAGCACGCATGTGTGCAATTTACATTTCCAAGATATGTTAGGCACTTTATATAGTGACAGAAAACTATACGATTTGTAATAATAAATATTTCAAATTATTGCGTTTGTTAAATAGAACAATTTTATTCCAAATTGTTTAATTGTAAAAGGAATTTCATTCTTAGGTTGGCAAGAGATCAGCTGATCAATAAAAATGGAATCGTTGACAAGACTATGTCGATCGGCAGAGAAGGAATGTTCGAGATCATCAGAAGACAGTAAAATCTTTTACCATCGTTTAACAATATAAATCAGATAGTATTTATTCTGTAAATGATCAACTTATTTAATGGGGAACTTAAGCAGAAATTATCAAAATAAGTATTTATGAGGGTTTTATTAAAATCCTACATTCAAATTGGAATAAATACCAGTTTTGATGATATTAAACTATTTATATATTCTTTATCAAATTTTCGAGGGAAAACCCCATGATTTTTTTTTTATTTATATAATTCCTTTTACATCAGATTGTTGAAATGGAGGATGGATGAAGATGGAACATTGCCAGGGGATCTTGTGAAAAGAGGGGTATGATTATATATATATATATCATTGCACGTGCTTCAAACACAATATCGATTTAATGTACTGAGTATCTAACCTTACCACAAATAGTGAACATTATTTTATTCCTTGATGAATGCGTTGATGAACCCATTTGTGCACAAGTAACAACATGATAGTAGTCGTTCTTTGAGTTTATTCATTAACAAGAAATTAATCGAGCTAATTCATTTAGTGGGCCCGCATTTTTTCATACCAAGAAAATCCCAACAAATTTGCTTTATGCTTTATTTCACACCAAAGGTTTTGGAAGCCTTATAATGAGCAACACAATTTTTAAAAGCTGCAAGAAAGTTAGCAAAATCTATGTTTGAACAACAACAAAAACTGCAGTTATTGGTGTTGATTTTCAATCATAAATTTCAAAAAAATAAAAGCATGCAAAATCACGTTGTAAACAAAGGCATTGTCTTTAAATATTTTATATGTGACAACTAGTTATTAAATGTACAGGAAAAATGAGTCTTTGGAGAAATCTGCTTGTGCAAAATCATACCAAAGAATGAAATTGAAGTAAGAATGTCTAAAGTCAAAGTCATAGTTTCACTTTTCCCTCTCAACATTCAAGTATCTAATTACTTCCTTGAAATGTATTATACCTAATCGTAATCCCTGTAATTATAATTTAGCAATAGCATATAGTTAAGCAGTAATCTATTCAAGGGGGGATAAATAGAACAAAAAACAAATAGCTTACAAAATGTATGAAAGTCAAATACTTTATTCGAATAGTTATTGATTGCTGAAATATGTAAACAGTGCGGTCAATTTCCATGACATAGGCGAAGATTACAAACCATGTTAGCTTAAACATCCAATAATTTGAACTATGCTCATGGTCCGTTGAGTTGGACTAATGCTAAATGATGAGCTAAACGGTTTTATAAAAAAAAAGATACGTGTACAACCTGTTCCTTTGATTTGGGTTATGCTGACATGTGCGTGTGTTTTAGGTGGTAGGGGATGGTATTCTTCCTGGCTACTATTACCGCGATGACGCACTTCTCGTCTATGAGGCTATACAGAAGTATGTCCATACATATATCCACGTTTATTATGATGGTAAGTACAAAACTTAATTATATACTTTCAAAAACGTCGGACATATCATTTCAGGATTACTGTCAATCACTTCAAAATATAGTTTTCACGCTGATGACCTTTTGAGTATGCAATTAAAGTATATGTGTGTTGCTCGTTATTTACGAATTCAAATAATCAAACGATCATCTTTGTACGCATTGAGGTGAAAATATGTTTACCTAAAAAAATATGGATATCTAATGTGTCGATGTCTTCAAAACTGGCTGTGTGTGTGTGTAGGTGTGTGGGTGTGTTAATATTTCCCTGTATTAAGAGGATTAACTATGGAATTATTTTCTGCATCATTCTGATTGTTTACAATAAAAACAACTACACCGTGACACCCTATTACTTTAAAACCTTCTTCCTCGGTCCCTAATTATCGCGTGTTTTATCAAATGTTCATAGTCAGGAAATATATTTTATTGGTATTTCATGTCTAGTTGTATTATCAGAAAATGACATGATTAGGACAGATTAATTTGATATTTATTTTGTGGGTACATTTTTTCGCGAAATATTCTTAACGCAAAAACCATGAAAGTTATATCTACGCGAAAATAATTACAGTTATGAAGCTGCCATCATGTTTAAGACACTTTAGTCTACAAATCGTTATTTGGATTCAGAGTTAACACTAAGCAAATGCATTTTATCTTTGTTGGAGCGATATCAGACAAATGTTTTTTAATTAAACAATTATCTAATAATTTAGAACACCAGAATCTGAGAATGTTATTCATGCATGTATTGTATGTAAGTTACAAACTTGTCTTCAGTAAACTAGGTATTCACTTATACAAGATAGTTAACGTTTCGTTATGCGAATCGCTTTTGGAAAGAATGTTGCATGCCACAGATAAATAATATTCGTTTTTGATATACAATTTCTATCCGTTACATGTAGATGACGGTAATAATGGCAAACTCCAAGTAAGTAATGATGAACAAATACAAGCCTGGGTAGCGGCACTGCTTGCCAAAAGAGAACAAGTCGGCGGTGGCTGTGAAATCCAGGTAAGTTTTCCATCATAGTCCGATAAAAGGCATTTGCTTTCTTTGCTTCTATGTATTATTTAATTTTAAAATCATAAATAAAAAATATTTCGAATGACTCATTTGTTTAAGTTAGATATATGTATGAAATATGCATTCTTAAGATGCAATAACAATTTAATTCTTGCAGGGCATTCCATTAGATGAGAATGGTTTGAATATATCTACCTGTGATCAACTGGTACAAATACTGACCAGCATCATATACATGTGCAGTGTGAGTCACGCCGTCACCAATTTCCCACAGTACGAACAGTACGGCTTCCAGCCAGCCTACCCCGTGGGCATGAGAGGGACACCACCTCAAGATCCGGTACGGCTTAATATCCATATAGAGATTCAATTTATCCCCTCAAAATGTTCGCCACAAATACATTTTACCATTTTTCTACCAGAAGAGAACTAACAATGTAATGGCTGCTGTTCATTCCTATTCATGTACCCGCCATCTGATTGCACGTTTATTTAACGGTCATGCTGAATTTATGCATACTATTCTCTATTCAATTTTCTAATAGTATTACCAACACAGATACAGAAATGTATTTCACAGCTGCAATAGGAACCGACGTTTTTACTTTAACAACAAATCACGATACAATGTATACCAAAGTATTACGTATATATAGATAAATCTTTGTACTCCTACTGTATCAAATACATGCTACAGATTGGAATAGAATTCTGAAGAATGTGTTTTGTTTTTTAACATATTATCTTTATTTTAAACAAAGAACACCGAGCTAACTGGGTCAGCCATTATCAAAGCGATTCCGCCCAAAGTCACTTGCCTGTTGGAAATTGTAGTAATGAAGTTTCTGAGCACACAGAACACCCGCCGCTTGGGAAATTTCAGGAGAGATAGTATACCGTTTCGGGCAGACGACGCGGTGAAGCAGTGAGTATTTGTTTTTATACGCCCATATTTTAGTTTCCGCAAAATAACTTGCTTAAACATAGTTGGATATTGATGAAACTTGGTATGAATATACATTATACGAAGAGTGAGGCTAAGTTCGAACTTGAGCTAAATTCGCGCATAACGAATTAGCATACTGTGCTCTGATTGGTCATTCTTAAATTAAGAATTATATTGTTCATTATACAAAGTCTGGAGCTAAGTTCGAAGTTGAGGCGGTTAATATACAATAGAAATATCTTTGGTTTTAATGGTGCAAGATGAATCGATTATTGGCAAAAAGGGGCATTTCGTGGTTTAAAATATGTACAAGGGCCATACTATGAAATATAGTATTTCTTAAGATTAAGTTAGTCAAGAACAAAATGTTTTCTCCCCTTTCACCACATTCCAGGAATAGTTCTCAACTTCATGCAGTACCAATGTTGTTTCTTCTCCGTACATTTCCATAGTTTATCATATTCAAATACAATAATGCATCAGATGAATTTTAAGTATGTCAGATTGGCTTGGAACGGGCGAATATTATCCTGCCCTGTGGTACTCTTGTTAGATGTGTTGACAGTTGATGTGTATTCTAGTCAGCATAATATAAAACGAGCAGTATGGACCACGTGATAATGAACTTTCCAGACTAAGACAGCCTGCTGAAGCTTGTCTATCCTAACTTCGAAATTCAGGGGTCTCGCTCTATCCTCTATCTTCTCAGCTGGAATATGGCATGTCAAAATCGATTGGTCATTTAATTGGTGCGAGACATGAAAAATCGACAGGTTGCTAGACTGATTCCTGTCTGCTGAAGATAACAGAGGAGCTACTCCCAAATCAAAGCTAGTTCATTTACCTGTCTGCTGAAGATAACAGAGGAGCTACTCCTAAATCAAAACTAGTTCATTTACCTGTCTGCTGAAGATAACAGAGGAGCTACTCCCAAATCAAAGCTAGTTCATTTACCGTTAGGCTGCTCGGCGATTTGTTTTGTCGTGTATCAAATATATCACAGTTATGCAAGATGTTACAGTTTTCAGACTAGTCAACCCGTGTAGTTCGCAAGGGTCCACTTACAGAACCTTCAATCGCGACATATTGCAGGGATGTAAAGAATATAAGAAGAGAGGAAATCATGGATATCGTAGATGATCTATTTGGTGTTTCATAGGATTACTTTATACATGGGTATTAGCTTCTGAATCAAGCTTGATGGTCAATTTCAAATATCAATCCCATGGTAAACACTCAATCTCAAAAAGCAAAAAGTTCTTAATGTCAAATTTGTAGCAAAAGTTTTCATATCGTACAACAAAATCTGAGATATAACGTTGTTATGAATGTAGAGTGTGAGATAATTTAATTATATTTGGAGAAATGTACGCGGAACGAAATGATATTTTACCAATATTTTAAAATATTAAATGCGTATTTTGAAATATAGAGGTTAGAACTGGATACATTTTTATTGTTTTGTAACACATTGGTAACGCACAAAGACAAAATGAACATAACTACATTAGCTTGCGTTTTTGAACTATCTTAACGTTACATTTACGATTTGACGATTACCAATATTGATAAAACGGTTCTTCTTTTTCGATAGATAACATCTTCCTGACAAACATTGTTTTATAATATGAATATATCTAAAATTTAAAAGAAAATCAATATTGTTTCATTCAGGTTTAGGAGCGATTTGCAAAATGCTGCTGAAACAATTGAGGAAAGAAATATAACAAGAATACACCCTTACCAGTGGGCAAGCCCCGACAACATTCCGAATTCTATCAGCATCTAGCTTCAACATCACCCCAATTTTTCTGGGCACCTACCACGACTACTGAAGACGCTTTGTCGTGACTAAGCAGAAGTATGTGTTGACAAATATAAAAGATATCAAATATAAATGAACTGTTACGATCTAACTTAAATTTTGTAATGTTCAGTAATATACCGAGAATAAAGCGGAGAGAAGATAGTGAACATCATTGTTTATTATATCATTGTCTCGTCGACACGTTATATGTTGATTACTCTGCTAATCTTCATGTAAAACGGCCATGTACTCCTGTCGAGTTGTTCGAGGAAATCACAAATCATTCTATCTCAGACTATTGCCAAGTGTGAACGACTTCTCCAAAACTAATGAACGAGGTTTGGATGATATTGTTATTATTGTTTATCAACAGAAAACAGATATATTCGTTGTGTGCTCGACAAAAAAATGATAGACGATATTTTATATATTATTAGTGTGGTGTATGTAGTATTACATTACATAGGCTTGTATGAAATACTTTTTACTTTAAAGACAAAAAGCAGAATTTGTGCAAAAATGAAACATGACATCAATGTAAAATTACAGTTAATGTTTGTTTTTCGACCCCGTAAACAAAATTATATATACTAGAATATTGAGTGCTGTTTATTTTGAAAACTGTCTACAATATGATATTATAAATAGCAATACACATACATTCAGTTGTATTTTATACCAATAAACACCTGAAATATTCTGATTAAATGTAAACACCTGATGAGAAAAAAGTCTAATATGATAGGCCAAGTTCAGACTTTTTACGTTATTGTGTGTAAGTAAATACCCAGGGGGAAATACTGGAATTTGAGTGCAGTGGGCCATTTCGAGCAATTTTGGTCAATATCAAAATTAAGAGGGGCCAGTCTATGTACAATTAAAAGAAAATTGAAAAATGGACGGGTTAATTTCAATTTTGAGGGGTCGATGGCCCCATGGCCCCATGGCCCCCTCTAGGATTATCCCTGAATAGCTATATAAACACATATCTAAAAGACATGTGTTTGTTATCTCTAGTCTTAATCGTCGACAAAATGAATAGCGAAGGAAAAATTCTAAATCTGCAAAAAACATTCATTTGATGCAAAAACGAATCCTTGTCTGTTACCCTTGTCAGCAGTGCTTAATTAATTTCTTAGGGGTTGGGCCCATACGCGGCTTATATACATAATTCTGACAATTTTAAGACTGTCTGTTTTTGGAAGACAGTGAGTCACCCAAGGGTTCTCTAGAAACCATTCTATTTTTCGGAATATTAAGTAGATGGAACACGAACAGGTTGGGTTGGGTTGGGGCAATGAAAATGTACCAGGCACACATTATCCAATAATGTTATAGTACCAGTTTTATCTATTTATACGGAATTAATAGTGTTAGATTTAATTATTGCATGTCAAGCATATTTAGGTCGTGAGCGGAAATATGATTCCCACTAGGAGTCCAAGGCTGACTTTGAAGCGCGGTCTATTTTCAAAGTTGTCTACTTTCAAAATGGATATGACAGTAAGGAAAGCTTATTCCTAAGACCAGCCCATCTTTTCGAATATGGCTTATTATCAAGATTTTGTATTGTACAATGTATTTAAGATATGATATGCAGGTCAGGTTGATAAGTAATGTTATGGTATTATAGGAGATCCAACAAGTACTCTGCTTAAAGTACCGGTCCGCAATTATAATTCAATCAATGCCCTTTTTTTTTTTTTTTTTAAAGGATATTTTTCTGAATGTATTGAGTCTGAGGTATATGTCATCACTTCACATAAGAAAGGATCAATTTCAAAACAAATAACATAAAAATAACATTACGGAGAAAATGATTTACAACGATTGTGAATAAGACGTACCCTGGTATTTAATTGTCTGACGAATACTAAGTGTATTTTAATATCATTGATACTATTTTATTATTTTGTATGAACAAAAATGATAATGATAAGACAATTGATAAGAAAACATCATAAATCAAGCAACGTAACAAATGTTGTTACGATTGTACATTCAAAATAAACCATTCTCCTGGAGAGCTGTGTAACGGCGATAGGCCCTGAGAATCAGTCTTCTTGTGATCCTTAACCCTTTCACCACTGTAGACCATAATGGACCCTCCTTATCAATGCATGGTAGAGTCTACTAAAGTTACATAGGGGTGAAAGGGTTAAATACATTTCGGGATATAGGACACAGTACTATACTAATATGCTTTTTATTTTGAATGGAAATATATCCAATTTTGTTTTGAAATATATGTTTTGATTTGATAATTTTATAACCTCAAGTATTTTAAATCTTTGTATTTTAAAAAGATTAATTAAGTTGTATTATAAGTCTCGAGTTATGCGCTTCTGATATTATTAGCTTTTGATGATGTGACTTTATTTGATTATGTTGTAAGAGATAATTTGGAGTTGACATTTATTTAACTTGATATCTTGTCTTTTTCATATACCATATATGTAATTCTTTCGAGAATTGGCCATGGTGTAATGATGGCTATTTTAAATTGTATTTTCTTTCTGTCTCATCTTCAACATGAATCATACAACAGGTTTAATCAAATACATAATGGAAAACAAAAGTCTGTCATTTGATCATTTGCTGTCACCCGAGTTGTGGCATAGGAGCGTACGCATTTAAAAGCTTGTGAACAATATAGCTCATGAACCGCCGAACAAAATTTAGTTCATATTCACATCATAGTATGGTAATGTCGGATTCTACACTTGTATATATTTTTTTGGTCATTGGTCAAGGTTAAGCGTCTAGGGTCAAAGTCAAGGTCACACCACTTTTGAAATAAAAATATCATGTACTTGACATCTCACGAACCTCTATACAAATTAACTTTATAGTTATACCATAGTATGGAAACATTGAGTTATATACCTGATAAGATGTTGGTGGTTATCTGTCAAGGTTAAGGGTCTAAGGTCACGGGCAAAGTGGGATATATATGAGCCTCAGCCAAGTTTGCTTCTTTCAATCCAGTTTATTATTTTTCCATATCAAGACAATTTACACTTTTTGATACGTGAAGCATTCGAAAGAATAGACCAAACAGGCTTACTGAATGTATTTAAAACTAAATTTAATAACAAATTTTGTTCAATTGCAGAAATAAAACTATCTGATTCTGCACGAACTAATTTCTTGTGAACTAGCTTATACAAGTTAGAATATAAACAATCTCTTAAACAAGAGGCCCATAGGCCCTGTATCGCTCACCTGTTTCTTTTGTTACATGCAACTGACATATAGGTAACTTAAGACCAAATTTGGTAACTAGAA
>JAUMHH010190550.1:0-10002 GCA_032359455.1 Chlamys rubida
TCAATGTAAGAAAGTATATAACACTATATGGCATTCGACGGGCGTATTTTGTTCCGCCCCGCGGTACTCTTGTTTCACTATATATTAACAATTTTGGAACGATTTTGGGAAGTGGGCCCCCCCCTTTCAGACCCCAAGAGGGGGGGTGCACGTGAAATTTTGACATTCGGCCCCCAATTTCGACATTCGGGCCCCCCCTTTACGGAAATCCTGGATCCGCCCCTGTAAATTGCTTGCATGAAGGCAACGTTGGTAACATTGCTATTTCTATCTATAAAATGGCAACAAAAAACAAACAATTCCATGTTGTAAATAGACTTTACAGCAGGCGATTAAAACATGGTCATTCTTTAAAACAGTCTTTGAAGATGCTTAGGAAAAAAAAAATAACAGTGGCAGCGGTGGGATTCGAACCCACGCCTCAGAGAGACTGGTGCCTAAAACCAGCGCCTTAGACCACTCGGCCACGCTACCTTACATTGTAACGGGGCCGTAAATATGCTTCTTATTTCTATAAATAGTATTTTATTAAATGTGTCGCGTATTTGTGGATATGTTAAATTTTAGAATTTGTTTGATAATAATAAAATGTCCTAAAATTTGTAATTAATAAAGACCTCTTGATTTGTTTTTGGATTGGAAATATCAAAATTATATTTAATTTCTCATTCGGAATAGAATTGTCGGAATGCATCTGCTATTTTCATACCAAATACACTGTAGTAAACAACTTAGGTGACCTCATGATACTTGTGGAGTCAAGGCTCTTTTAGCAGCAAGAAAACAACGTTGTCTCACGAGGTCACAGGCCTACAGCCGAACTAGGGACTGGCAGTTGTAAACATAGGTAAGAGTTTGCCTAAATCTTACATAAATGCAATGTTCTTTCGTTTTGAAGAGTTTAATTTATTACTAGCCTAATGTGGCACATGTTTGTTAAAAATCTTGCAACATGTTTTATTGTCAGACTCTGTCCCACCACAAGGTTTCGAAACAAGACTCTGTGGTCGCAATGGTGCTGATGCGAATAATGCTATAAATATTTTTGTATCCTGCACACTCGATAACCTGTCACCAATTATCAATAATCCTACGATGTAGCATCTGGAGCTGAACTGTCAACTGTGTTAGGTCCTGTCCTGTTTACTGCAGGAGGAAGCAGACAATACTCCATAGTACTGTGGTGTTGGGTGTCAAGTTTTAGGCTACTAATGTGGATGTTCTGAATAAATGTACTAGAGCAAAATTACAAAGCAATATTCGTGTCACACTGTTTATCACCTTATATGTTTAGTCTTTACTTAAACGTAGACTGTCGGACAGTTTGCAATCACTTCCTTTACTCCATCCTCCATATTCCATATTATACGCTCTCATACGTCTCTGCACCTCTGGAATATGTTACGTTCTCTGCACCCCTAGAATATGTTACGCTCTCATACGTTCCCTGCACCCTGGAATATGTTACGCTCTCATACGTTGTATATTCACCCCTGGAATATGTTACGCTCTTATATGTTCTATATTCACCCCTGGAATATGTTACGCTCTTATACGTTCTATATTCACCCCTGGAATATGTTACGCTCTTAAACGTTCTATATTCACCCCTGGAACATGTTACGCTCTCTGCACCCCTGGAATATGTTACGCTCTCATACGTTCCCTGCACCCCTGGAATGTGTTACACTCTCATACGTTCCCTGCACCCCTGGAATGTGTTACGCTCTCATACGTTCCCTGCACCTCTGGAATATATATGTCACAGTAATCGAAGGTTGTGTACACGCTACCTTGTGGGTGATACAAGAACATTAGTTTCATGATTTTTTTAATGTACATGAAATCATAGGCTGGATTTGAAGTTGGGTGTCACACTCCTTTGTGTTTCCTGTACCACATGTGGGATCTGTCTTGGTATAGGTATGGTAGACAGAAATCTAAAAATTCAGATTAAATCATGATGAGCTAGATGAGGACAGTATAATTACTTGTAGATCTAGATGTAGATTGTTGAAACCTGTCGAATAGAAGTCTGTAAGTTAACAGGTTTGGTTATTCAGCTGAAACTGAACATAAGTATTAGAGGCTTCACAATTCTGTGGCTTGGTACTAAAAAAATAAAAAAATAAAGCGATTGAGTTTTGTTGGATGTTATACTGTCTGTAGTGTCTGCCATCACACCAGAAGCATTACTGTTCTGCGTCTTTATTTTTCAGTTGATGAATGTGATTTGATGTAGAATCGCATTAACCTAGATATTGTCTTGTTTAATAGCACTTTTCTTTCTTATTTGATCTTGTTCATAACACCAGATCATGTTGTAGAGGTTTGTATTTCTATTTGCAGGTTGAAAACCAGCAACAATTTGAAGATGCATAAATTCAGATTGCTTTGGGGTATTCCCTGTGACAATCAACTATTCTGTTGAGAAGTGGAGACCGTCACTGGAACAACGATCAGTGCATTAAACCACGTGAATAACTACATTGTGACTGAAGACCGAGGACAATTAATCAGATTTGAACAATTAGTTTCATTAAAGTTAATAAGGAAGCAAAGCTAACTTAATATCAAGATGTCAGCCACAAATACAGAAACCTATGACAGTGATGATGATTGGGACATGCAGCTCTATCCTGAAGAAAGCAACAACTCCAGCAATGATGAGGACACAGGAGCAGATGCGTCAGATGAGCGTGAAGATACAGAGGAAAGTGATAGTGAAGAACCTGCTATGCCACCACCAATGACACTGAGGCAAAGAAGATTAAGCAAATCTGTTGCTTTGGCATCACTTAACACTGCTCTATCAAACTCAACTGCTATGAAATTAAACATAACCAGTGCACATGCACGAGCAAAGTTTAATTGGGCTTTGGCTATTAGAAAGGCAAAATTATTAAATGATCCATGGAAAGCCTTTCATATTGAGGATATTGATTCAGAAATTTGTATCAGACATCGCTATAACCCGCATAAGAAGACATGGTTAACAGATGAGGTTAAGGTCAAGATGGAATCCAAGGTAAGCATAAAGCTATGTGATAAAGGTTATTTCAGATAAATTTATTGGGCAAATATGAGTAAAAAAAATGTTTAAGTATGGAATTGACCGTTAGCATAATGGTAGTATGGCTAAGCATAATGGTAGCATGGCTAATATATTGATGTACAGGGATTTTTTCTTGTTAAAATTTTGAAAAATGTATGAGTTGTGTCTTGTTTTCAGTCATTCAACAGAGGAGCAATGAGAAAGTGCTACCGACTGTAAGTATTGCATTTAATTTAATAGTTATGTACATGTATTATAACTCTAATCTCTATTGGTAAGTTAAAGGTTGAAGCTGCCCAAAAATTACATTTGCTTAATGAAGGTGGCTGCTGTACCCTATTTCAAACAAGCATTGAAGTCTGGAAACCTGCTGTATGATATGCATTTAAAGCATTTATTTAAAACGATAATTCTAAAATATCAAGCAATATTATGTAATTGACCAAATCTTTATAGCTATAAATGTGTTGTCAGCTGTTAGCATTACAACATATGTCAATGTGCTCTTTATGTAAAACATGGTAATGTAGTCTTTACCTAAATGACTGCTATACACAAAAGGTCCTTACTTGTCACTGACCTATACTGGAGTTAAGGGGCACTGACCTCTCAGGTGTAAACAATCTGCTGGTACTCTGGATGGCCTGATCTGATCCTTATCTGGGTCAGTGAAGTCTGACCCCATTCTTTCTTGATGTCAGTTAAAGTGACATTTCTACATAACATATTTCAGATTTCGCGGAAATTAATTATCAATAAGTTTCCATTCCTAACAGGGAAATGTTGTTAACTTTTCTGAATATAAGTTACATTTTGTGTATTATTGAGGGAAATCCAGGAAAATTGTGAACAACAGTACAAATTGTCTTATTAGGATCCCTGTACATCTGCCAAAAATTATATATATTCACTGAAACCATTTTTCCTGGCTTTATTGTAGATTTGGAAGTCATTTCTGAAAACAAGAACAAACAATAAAGTTTAATGAAATAAACATAAAAAAATCAAGTGTTCTGAATGTATTCCAGACAGGATTCGAACCCTGAACCTCCGCTCAATATACCGGTACTGTCACTCTAACTTAATGAGCAAACCTTGTCAACAGTGATAGATTGTCTTTGTATTATTATATAGACGAAATAACATACACTCAACACTGATAGAATGTCTTTGTATTAGTATATAGACGAAATAACATACACTCAACACTGATAGATTGTCTTTGTATTAGTATATAGACGAAATAACATACACTCAACAGGAATATAACTTTTCAAGGTCTTTTAAGTAGAAAAATGGTGGGATTTATTTCTACCTTTAAGGTAAATTGAAAACAAAATGAGGAAGTACAGCTTTAAACACGGTGACAGAACTATAGAAGAAGTCGGACCAATTTAATAATTAGAGATGGATTAATATATAAATGCATACTAAATAAAAATCTGTGTATTTATTCATGTAAACATACAAAATGTATGTGGAATTTTTCAATACCAAACTGATGTATTATTTTCTTTATTTTGTGTAGTTGTTTTTTAGTGATGATAAAAATTGATCTAATATTTGAACAGAATGCAAGAATGTATATGTATGAAGTTTATTTGCTTAGTACAAAAGAAAAGGAGTAGATTTCTGACAGCAACTTATATGTTACTATATTTAAGTTTATATAGTAATTGATTTGTCAGGATTAGTGATACAAATTATGTACTGAGAGGTAATTAACTCCGTCTAGTTTATAAAGCATTGTCAGATTTAGTGATGTCAAGTAACGGTTTGACACAGATCATTTTCTATAGGTGAGCACTGTAGTGTACAAAACAGTTACTCATCTAAGCATGGCCTAATGTACATACATGAACATGGTGCACAGATGCAGGCCACGTTAAAAGTGATGACTAAAAGTCATGGCGTGTCGTATAACAAAAAAGTGTGTGCATGAGGCTTAGGTTTAATAACCAACCAAAGTCATCAACATTTCTATTTATTAGTAAACAAGGTAGTAAACAGGCAAAATGCTATGTTTTTAATGCTGACTGACTGTTCCTTGTTTGAATACAAATGGGTAATACAGTATTCTCCTCATAGCCTGTTTATCAATAATACAGTATTCTCCTCATAGCCTGTTTATCCAACAGATGACTTCATATCTGCAATATGTTGTAAAGAATTTAGGATCATGTATGATCAATCCTCAGCTGTTGGGATTGTTATTTGTGAAAATGTGAAGGATTATTAACCTAAAAAATTGACATGAATCAGGATAGTAGGGCCCTGGCGTCCCTGGCGTCCCTGTGTGTGTGCCTCTGATAGCATCTCCTGCTCAGTCAGGGGAGGAAGTCTTTTTAGCGAGGTAAAATTAACTGAACAAGAGCTGAGCGCTTCTGTGCTAGACTAGCTTTGTATAGGCTAGCTCGACTGTAGCTTTGTAAACTGTGTCAGAGTTTACAGTGAAAAATATGCTAATGATTATAGAAGGATTTAGTCTGTATAATATAAATGGCCTCGTGTAACATTTGTGATTTAAAAGTCTTTTTGAATGTCACAGTGCTAGTTACATCAAAAAGTTTCTTTCTTGAGGCTTTTTATCGGTTCATAAGATCCTGGGTGTGAATTTCTGTTTGAAGTTTTGTAATTAGTTGAGATTAAAATCTATGGAAGTTTGCAGAATTTGCAAATAATTTGATACTAGTTACGTTGTTAAAGCAACATTTCTACATTTAGTGATTCTATTGTTTCCAGGAAAAAATGGTTGATCAATATGCGAGAGGGTGGGTGGGGATTTTAGGTACTAATGTCTGCCAGGCAAGTAACCTTCTGGAATGTACTTGTCTGCATTCAAAAATCACCTGCCCAGATAATATATTGAATTAAAGCATGTTTTTCTTATAAAAAAAATTAATATAAAACGATTGACTGGCAACTGAACTCAAAATATTTTTGCATTGACTAGTCACAAAGAATCACAGATTACTTTTACTCCAGGATTCCCTGATTGAAGTGTAAATATAAGTATCCTTCATTGCTGTGAATTTCAGTGTGACATCTAAATAAAAGAATTTATCATCAATGGAAAATTGTGTGTGATGTCTGATGTCAAAATCTATTGTCTCTGGGAATGGCTTTGTCTGCAAAGCGGGAAAACCCTATATATATTGCATGTCCACTGGCCAGACAATGTAACATTTTATGCTAACTGTCCAGATACAGCCTGAGCACATATCTGTCCATAATGTGATAAAATACTCTCTCGTTTACAATGTCCCTGTAATAAAATTGTTTGGAAGCTTAATTACTAGATATTTTTCTTTCTGTTGAGCATTCAAGTGATCCTGACCTTAAGTCTAGGTGTTTACTGTCTGTGTGTTGCTGTGATCCTGACCTTAAGTCTAGGTGTTTACTGTCTGTCTGTTGCAGTGAGGTAAGCAGGCTGTTTACTATCCCTCTGAGGTCACATATCTAGGTGAATGTGTACACCAAGAGGTACATAGACATGTGGGACACTATGTGTGGGGCTGTAGTACAGGCTCTATCACAGTCAACTGTAATAGTTTTAGGACTAACCAGAAGTATGTGTGGCAAGGAGAAACTGCACACTGTACCACCGCACGTGTTAAGAGTGTGTTAGTGAGAGTGCAGACATTGTCAGCATCTGTAGATAGATTACAGACTATGTTGTCTGTCTGTGTGATATATTAGGGGTAAGCATCAGCAATACATATGTAGGTAATGGGGTAATGTTTACACACATCTGAAGAGTGGGCTGATAATGATAGGGGACAAGCAGATGTTTTGTTGACATTGAGGCCTGGTTATTGCTACAATGTGCTTTCTTTTGTTTGTTATGCCTACCTCTGTTTTAGTTATGATAACAAAACTAAAAATAATTGCAGGCCTATTTTTGTCACAATTACAAAAATGTACTTTCAAATAAAAAGCCTTTCAGTTAGACATTATCTGTCCTCTTAAACATGATAAATCTGGAGGAAACAATTAAAGAACAAAGAATCATGTTTCCCTATAACAAGTGCATATATTTTTGTTTAATTTACCAAAATAGAACAATATAACACAACCGTGAAGAGGATCAGGCTTTATAAAAGGCCGCTGTGTCCGTGCTCTAGTTTCTGTGAACTGGGATGTGGTGCCTCTTGCTGATTTTTGGGGAAATTGAGCTTGAGAAAGAAACATAATGTTTTATTTCCCCATCATGTGATCAATACAATCCAATCTGACTCACTGTCGTATGGCTGAAGTATAGTAAACATACTATGGTCCATGATGTTACTGCAGGTATGGAGTACACACACACGCATGTCTCTACCACCAATAAACCTGGTCATTTGATTGCATGGCTTAACTGACATAAAACTCTAAACAAAATGTTCAATTAATTTTCATTAGTTAAACATAAACATCATTGAAAGATAAAGTCACAATTATTAAATGATATATTTAAGAAATTTCTGTGTTATTTACAGAACAATCCTGACATTGTGATCTATACAAAATGTTTTGTAGACTTTGCATGCAATTACTCTAGGAAGTCATGATGGCTAAAGCGCACCCACAGATATTTTAAGAATGTGTAATATGGTAGAGACAACGTCAGTTATAAGTTGAGAATGTTTACAACTTTTCTCCTTTGACTATGAGATGGTTTCAGGTTTGTAAAAATTTGTTTTCCAATACATTGTGTAACTGGCAATTTTTTTTTTTATATACAATGTACCGGTATGTGCTTTGCTGGGCATGAAGAAATGAACACTATATATAACTGTCATGCTTCAAAAATTAGCTCTGGTGTCGTGCCCCACCTGTTCAGACTTATTTCCAATATTGCTTTGAGAATATTTTGCCATGATTGCTTCAATATCCAGGTGAGCAGTACAAGGTCTCTAAGTGTTGTTGTGGTTTTACGTCCTAAATACAACAGCTAGGTCATGTATCCTAAATACAACAGCTAGGTCATGTGTCCTAAATACAACAGCTAGGTCATGTGTCCTAAATACAACAGCTAGGTCATGTGAAGACGTTTCCATGGGTTACTGAGCCACTCAGGGGCCACTTCAGGGGGCCATCTCACTGGAATGTCAATATGAACATTGTATGGTGACACTTCACCCGGTCACATTAACAGGTATTCTAACAAGGATTTCATGATGAAAGTTGCCATGAAAAAAGAGAGAACAAGAATATCCCAAGTGTTTCATTGGATGCCTCAGATTTATTTTGGTCGCTTTCTTGTCATTATTTTCGGGCACAAAAGAAAATCCCCTACTCTGCTGGGGTTTCCAACAGTGGTAGCCTCTGCATGGTGTTTACACAGGCTTTGTATTGAATCAGTTTGTTGATTGTAAGACAACTGGAGCATATAGGTCAAGGAGATTTTTGTCCTTGTGACCTTTAATTATTATGGTAATGTATACCCCATACTGTAGGCTTGTCATAATAAAGAAACACTGTCAGTAAATACCATGTGATCAGTTTTGAATTAGCGTGTTGCAAAGTATAAATACCATCAGTCTATATACATTTTGTGTATATTTCGAAAGCAATACATGATTATCAGAGACCCGTACCAAAAAGATCCTTATACACAGTAATTATTGACTGGTTTTCAATGTCACCGTCAGGGTGCTGTAATTACAGTGGGTTAGACAGTAAAGCAATACTCACATTACTTAACAATATGTTTTGATACACTATCGCATTATAAAACATAATCAATAGGTATCAGCTGATTTCGCTCCTATTAAGTACTGCTTCAGCATGTGAGTCGTTGTTTTCATCACTCAACGAGCCAAAACACCACTTAATCCTATAATGATACTATTTTTCCGATACATGTTTTTAACTATGCTGTGTGATACATGTACTGGCCCACCATGTACTTCCTTTTTACCGCTACATTTGCGTTGATCTTTTAGCAGAAACCCACTATAACTTAGCTAGCCCCTTCCTTCATTGGAATACATCAACTAGTCCTACATATGATAGAAAATAGTAATATTAGAGGATGGATAATTTCAGGAGGTAGATATTTACCTACACATCTGAAGATAATCAGTCTACTGGATTTATACAATAACATTTTAACTATAAACATGAGTACTGTTGACATCTTTTAAAGGTTTGTTTTTCTGAACTTGTATGTTCTTAATCTGGCATAGAGTTGACTCAGGTCATAAGACTGCCACATTTGCGTCATAGCAATCAAAGATGACATGTTCACAAATCATACCCACCATTACTTATTCATGAGCTATCATACCTGTGGCACATGCAGGGTTGCCTGGTTATTAGGATTGACGTAAGATTTGGAGATAACATCAAACTGCTTCCTTTACATGTATATATACACCAGTTCTGGTTGTCGCTTACAAGGTGTTTGTTGTCTGCCCGACACATCTACATCAGAAATTATTAAAATATTTTATATTGGCGATCACTTTTAGATAGATGGTGTAGTATTTGATTAAAAGTGTCCAGGTATGACAATAAAGAAAATGTGATATTTTATTAAAAGTGTCTAGTTACAATTCTATAACAATACAAAATGTACATCCATACAGGATATATTAAATAACATGGTTTGAAATAGAAACTATACTGTTTCATGTCGGTCTCTTTTATGTAAGTATTTGATGTAATAAGGACACTCCCAGGGTTTGCTATTTGTTTATTACTAAATTTCCAGATGTCATGTGGTTGGTTTTCTTAAGACAAATTCTGCCTCCATCATATTTGTACATGTATAAACTATATTGAACAACAAAGCTGCCATGTCACGCTTTCTGCTGATACAGTGACAGTTGCATTCTTCTAAAATGTTATACCAGTTTATAAATGGGAAATTAAACTTAGGAAAGGAATAACATACCTTTATGTAAGTCTCTGATGTAGTAGGGATACCAGGTAGTCAAAATACAAGGTGTTATTTACCT
>JAUMHH010190561.1:0-14166 GCA_032359455.1 Chlamys rubida
GAAGGCTTCAGTTTTTCGCCACCTTGTGGATGACACAAGAAGACTAGTTTGATCCTTTGATGTACATCAAAAGAATCCGTCGGTCGCGAAACGGTGAAATTGACTGGCTTTGAAGTCAGGTGTCGCTCCTCCGTAATCTTCAAAGAACGGGTATCAGCCAAGCGATTGGTCAGGTGTTTTTTGTACCTGACACCAATCAAGTAGCAGACAGCATGCCTCCGATTTTGCTATGACATATTCCAGAGGTGCATAGAGCGAAAGTGAGCGTAACCCCTGGAGTATCGAGGATAAAGGCGGTGGTAATGACAGTTCTGTTTCTGGGTGTTGGTTGGGGGTATAATTTATTTTCAATAACGTGACCTACCTTGAACCATCGGAGGTATGTGTCCCATATTGCCCATCACATAGTAACCAGCTTGCTTCGGTTGACTGCCAACATATCATATTCAGAAATAAATCATATGCGACTAATTAAATTCTATTAATACTAAACAAACCTGAAAACACAATGACACGTCTTCGTGTAAAATGCATGACAGAACTATGGTTTTACCGTCCATACACAACTACACCTCCAAACCTCAAGGTCACAAAGTCATGTGGACTGTCACTCCCAAGATGTCTATGAAGGTAATAGGTTTGTGTCACCATTTCTCAGTAGAATTTCTTCAAATTTTGTTAGTTATATTGCCTTGAAGAAAAGAAAATGTTTTGCCACAAAAAGAATATAGGTTGTCAGAATTTTAAGGATTTCAATCATTCTAATATTGAGTTCTGTCAATAATGAACATACAATATTCATCACAACTCTAGACTCATTAGAATATGCGGAGATTGTGATACTGTCTCCCTACATTGGATTTTCAACTAGGGATGTACTTCCTATTTCCGTTTATCAATACACTCATTCCACCTTAATCCTCTATAGATATTATATTTACGGGGTGAAGGGTTATGTGGAATGTCACTTTTGTAATCCTCTCGATACTATACTTACGGGGTGAAGGTCATATGGAGTGTCATGCCGGAGCTGTCTCTGAAGTCTCCTAAAGCAAGTCACAAAATATGTTTATCGTTTAATCAAGGTTCTTCTTCAAATATTTTCTTTATTTTTAAACTACGGCGTTTGAAAGAGAAATATAATTTTTTGGATTTAATCGAGAAATTGTATAACAACATTTGTAGCAAGAAGCCCAGGTGGCGATTCTAATGTCTCTCTACGAAAAACGAGATTTCTATATACATGTTAATACAGTAAAGCCAGAGATGATACCTTGTTAAGTCTTTTAGCGAAATTCGTAATAGTACGAAGTAACGTTTGAAAGCCTAGATCTAACGTTCTCGTTTTATTTGCACACTGATGTCATTTTCATTTTATAACGATTTTTTTAACCTTTAACATTTCCTTCCCATCAATTACCCTTATTATACATGTAGTCCCAATCTTCTTTATGACGCTGACATTCTGTTTATCGTTATTTTTTAACGGACATCTTCAGAACGAGGCTGGGCACTGACCTTTGAACTTCTCCTTGTAATGGAGCTGTATGACGACATATTTGGTCCGTGTGGTACCGCCAACACGGAAACCGACACCTGAAATAGGACAATGAAAGTTTATTACAATCCTGTCAAATCAATTTCACATCAGTGCCTAAAGTAACTATTCTTTGTGTTTGTCGATTTATTTGCTTGATGCTTATTTGTTATGTTATGGAAATATAAAAAAAATGTTTCATTCAAGCACATATCTGGACACACTCGTCACATATCGGCAGATTCCGTACCTACTGTACATCAAATTAGATGAAGGGTACCGGAATCGGCCGAGGTTAGCCGAATGATCTGGATAGTATTGAATCGCCAGACATTTGACTCAACTATTTGGTACTGCATGTACACTTACACAACATTCAGCTTTTCAGTAAATGGTATAAATAAAAACAATATAGTATCTATTCTACCGTTCGGGAGTTCTCTGGAGTCAGCATCCATTGCCCAGGCGTAAACGATTTCCCGGGCTCCGTCCGAACACACGGAGTCGTCCGAACTGTCATCCATCTCTCCACACGGCCTAGGGAAGTAGTGAAAACACAAAGTCTTACAAACTCGCTCCCAAAAATCTAAAACATTTTCATTTTATTGAATCATATAAAATAAAATCGGCAGTATAATTGTGGTTTCCTTGGTATAGAGGTAAAATTGAAATAAGCCTTACAGAATTATTTCTCTTCTTTTAACAAGAAGTTTATTTCAAAGAGAATGTTTATTTTTTAAAGGCTACAGGTTTTGATCAAAATTCTAAAAAAAATAGTTTGTTTGTACTTTTTTTGTAAATGCATCTTTTCATGTCCTAGTCAAGACCATACGTGAAACAGCGGCAGAGATATGCTGCGGAAACTGGGACGAATGGACCCCCGACATCTTTCAAAGCGGGAGTATATTAAATATAGGAATGTATGTCACACCTACTAACACATTAAACGACAAAGTGAAAGGGTGTGTTACCGGATATGATGTTTTGACGATCGTAAAGTTCAGTGTTCTAGCGGTCCCTATTTTTAGATTTGTCACGTACCTGACCGTGTACTTACCAGTAGGATTCGTCACTCCCTGGTTTACCACACCCATACACCATCATGTGATGAGCCACCGCCTTCGTGGCATGCGGCTCGTATTTCACTATTGGCGATATGTAAATGAAAAAAAAATACTAAATGAATTGTCAGGTATTGAAGTGCTTTCAGTTGGCATTTTATTGTTAAAATAGTTTCATATGAAAACTTATAAATCAAACCTAATACATTGTGTTAGTGGCGCATAGAAATTTACCGCTTCAAATTGACATTCATATGTACAATGAATGCCAAATGACAGCAGTTTTATGCATACATTTCTCGAAGGAAAATAAACCTTGCAAATAATCGTTCAATAACTGTCTTTCAAAATATTGTAATATTTTGAAAATTATTAGTGTAAGTAAAATGTAATTTATTTATAGATTGAATATATTATGAAATTTCCTAAACTGAACAAATAGTGAATCGTAGTGATAGTAAAGAAGAAATTGCTATGTGAATCGTAGCTCTCATGTCCGATGTTGTTGGTTTTTAATGTTATATACCTGACCATACGAAAGTTTGTTTCCTGAGCTCGGGTTGTTTAGCAACATGAATATCGTGACTCTACTGTCCGATATGTAAAATTAATAAAAAAAAAAAAAAAAAAGCAAAAAAAAAGGAAATCATAAGATCGATCTTCTAGGTACGGTTCCTGAAAATATGGAAGAACCACTGACTGTGATAAAGTTGACGTGATGCACAGGGACCTTTGAATTAATTACGTTATGCATATTTGAAAATTGTACTGTGATCGAGCCTCAGGCGCCTATGATGTACAAAAGAGTAATACGTACAGATGTAAGCTTCCTGGTCATCGAGCTTAACAGAGTGGCACAAGAGGGCATCAGGCTACAATGATACAATGTGTGACAGAGTTATTTCCCTTCAATTTTCGTTCAATTCCATACACAGTCGGCTAAGTTCTAAGAATTTTGGAAAAGTAAATAACATCTTAACTTACAATGCATGTTTTTGAGAGATGCAGCCCGATTGATAAAGAATATTGGGAAATTTCATGGGTGCAATCATAATTTTATTGGGATGTGTGTAAAGGTCGATGTTTCTATTAATAAGGCTGTGCCTTGTTTTTCGTCACTACCCTGGTTCCCGCTTTGACGACGTGACATTTCTCGGATTTGACCTAGATTTTCCGTGGCGGGCGTCGTCGATGAAGTAGGAGACGCAAACTCTTCCGGCACACATGGTCTGATTATCTTTTTATTTGTTCATAAGTTGTCCTAAGTTTATCGATTTTGAGTTCGAATTACCATTTTGCTGATACATAGATAATCCGTTGTTGTACTTTTTCCCCAGATTTCTCATTTATGGTGATTATTTGTAATGGATGTGTAATAATAAATCGATTTTTCCATTCTGCCCTTTTGATTGTAAGCTTAGCATATTTTCATTTTGTGATGTATTCTGTATGTTTTGTATATATTCTTTCAATCTATAAAACTTTCCGTACAGAAACATGTCCATTAAAATATATCTAATAAAAAGGCTATCAAACAACTCCCAAAAAATCTATATCGGTTGGATAAAATCCTTCTTTGTCAAGTCTCTTGGTATTGAGCCGATGACAGGGATTGGAGTGTATGGAACAGGAACGATAACTCTAGCTAGCGATTGATCCAATTAGGACGTTTTTTTATGAATAAAATGTAGATATTACTCAAATCAGGAATACCGTTTATTCTGTCTTTGATGATTCTGAATTAAATGAAATATTTGGGAAAGTTCACATAACGTGACAAGTCTTTGATTTTAACATTAGATTTAGTCCGTTTTTTCTTTACCTTGGTAGACACGACATTTGGCATCCTGATAGTTCTGGTAAAATAGTGGGGGTCGTTTTCCCACCGGAGATCGCCATGTTGTTCACTAGTGGACACGGGGGAACTGGTACAGACAGTAAGACAGACGTATACAATGGCTATCCATAACTGTGTCCTCTCCATTGTATACACTGACCGTGGATAAAAGTGTTCTGATACGTCATACATAGATAAGGCAACTAAAAGTCGGGACGACGGTCAGAACGAGACTAAGACGAGCCCACACTTTAAATGTGTTTAAGTCACAGGAAAGAATGAGTGAGACCTTATCTTTTGTTTAGCATTGGTACTTTGAAGTAGCGGCATTGCCGGAATATTTTGAATATTTGCGTGTTAAGGTAGACAGTACCAACAACTTAAATTATATATTTATAACCATTGTCATTACTGTGAAATATTTGTTTAAGTCCTTTTCAAATAAGGATTCAATAAAACTCTTGATGTTGTCATGCATTTTACAGAATTGTAGTTGTTTGAAATTTGAATGTTTGAAATTACAATTAATAAAAATAATCAAAGAAATAAATAAAACAAGAAAACTGTAGGGTTCGAACTTGGGACCTTTATACATTACAAAGTCCACACTTTACCAATGTTTCCATAAAGAAATTATACAAAGATGGCATCAATATGAGTGTCCAATGTATGGGCCACAAAGAATATGTAAAACTTGACAGGGGAAGTCACTCTAAGCAAAAAAAAATCCTTTTTGTTGCTTCTTCTTCTATGTAGAAGGGAGAATACTCCAAGTAAAAAACCTCTAAATGGAACTCTTCTGTCCGATTATATCTGATGCAGTGGTACCATTAACTTAAAAAAATATGTTATTAATGACGATGTTATTAAATTTTTCATTGGTAAATAACCCTGTTTTATTGGACAATAATACCTACGTTCTCGTGTTCTTTTTGCCAACTAAACTATGGACGCGTTATGCTTTTCCGAAATCCTCCCCTGTGAGCCGCGTGCGGATGGTCTTTGAAGACTTAGTTTTGTCGAATGAGGGTACACGCGTGCAACAGACACACTCGGTAATAGTATACCACATGATCACTAGATGCAGCTCAAATTATATGTGGGCAAAAAGTTTCCAGTTTGAAGTATTAAAAGACAAAAGCATTGGATCCCCAACCCTTCGTTTACAGATTTTACCATTTATATATAGGTTGTACATCATTTGTATTTGTCTGCTGCACTTAAACCTTCCTTCTGTCAGGTTAATGAAATGTTTCTTTTATTATTACGTTAACAGCGATTCAAGCTGTTTATTAAGCGTAACCGAGGCAACTCGTCACCAATGTTGGTGCAGCCAAATAGTATCTAGGTCAAGTTGCGTTTAGGCATTGAAGTAAACGAAAGCGCATTCAATTTCATTTCGTGTAGTAGAATTGATATAATCAACATATGTTTGTATATTGTGGTGAAATATATAACGCGGAAGTCAAAAGTGTTGGAAAACTAATTAACTCAGGCCTAATCTCATCCTTGATATAATACACCTTAAATGGCCCAAGATCTTTTTGCACCAACATATCACAAAAAAGCACCCGCCGGATTAGAAGTTCATGAAGTCACACGGAAACGACATGACTCATGAAGGAACACAAGTACATGAACACAAACAATAAGGTCTGATAAAGTGACACAAGAAACAACGGTACAATTAAACCACACGTCTGTTGTGTGTGTTACTGTATATCTAGTTAGTGTAGACTTGTCACAGGTACAGCTTCACGTATCTTGTAACACCTTACTCAATTCCTTTCTATCAGTTTCTGCTTGTGTGTCCATTGCATAAACTGGCTTCGTCATCAGTCTGTTTCTAACTTACATATCTATTTCCGACATTGCAAGTTTTCTTTCTGGCAAATTACTGGGTTGTCCCCGATAAGCCGTCAGTATGAACATGGTCTAAAACAATATGATGGTATTGCTATATATGTGTGTTTATTACATAAATACTTCGGTTTGTTGTTATATAGTAAAGACAAATGTGAGGTTCATTGTATCATTAAATTTCAGAAGATTAATGCCCAATTATTAAATCACAGTTGTTTGGGTTTCAATGGAAAATGAATATAAAATTACCAGATCGAGGCCCACTACAGATTACAAAGCATATATACGTAACTTAGGTTCCTGGTGACGTATAATATGTCTATGCGCCAGTTCTAGCTGTAGAAACGTTTTACGCGTTTTGCTGATGCTAGTTATTTTCGTATCGTTACAGTTTTAATGCAATAATCCAATTTGGTATCCTCAAATTCAGACGTTAAAATAGGAAGTTTAGCTTACTTTGATATTTATTTTGATGTTTATCACTTTCACCACTGTAGATCATAATGGGCTCATCCAGATCAATGCATGGTAGGGTTTATTAAAGTTACATAGGGTTGAAAGGGTTACATAGGCACTAAACAATTTCCCTGAGACAAATTCTTAAACGAAATGAAACCAAAGTGAGTTTGCTAGGCTGAAACATCTTTTCAGAGGAATATAATTTCGATAAATGACATATTCGTGGCAGAGGTGATGTGTTTGATGATGCCTTGTTAAGTTTGGACGATTAGAGATTATCTGCATTTGTGAGATAATTGATTCAAAGTTTCAAGATTTTTACATTTTACACTCAGCCACTATATGTGTGAAGCAACAGGTCTCGTGTATATGATCCTTTTATACAATGAAGTAAAGTTTAGAAAGAAATGCAAAAAGAAAAAACAAAATTTAAATCTCATTCAAACAATTTTAGGGAGTGCTGTGTTATATAGGATGTTTACTGTAAAATAAATTGTTTTTATGTAATTTATGCGACAGAATTGTCAACATGTTTACTTGGTATTACATGATAGGTCTAGATTGTTCTAGCTAAGGTGGTAACATGGTATTATGTCGCTTACAGGTTGTTATTGAAATTTTAGAATGTGCTACATTTCCATGATGTTTTGTAAGGAGGATTTTTTAGAAACACGCATACTGGAAATTCCAGGGTTAAGCTTACTTACGTTCGCTGTGAATTTAACCCCTTGAATTTCGAGATTGTTGAAGCTAATTACAGATTGCTTCATCTCGCTTACATTCAGTATTCAAAAAAGACAATCCCCATGACCCAAACAATGTTTTTGGTCATGAGTAAAACATACTGTATTGTCTGTTATATGTATTCCATGCATGGACACTGTAATGATTGTGGCCGGACAATCGCCGGTCTTCTGTTCCGCTAATGTTACGTTTTAATATACATTTGTGTTCACTCGTCGGGAGTATGTTCCTTACTCACCAGGTCATGGTTAGGCCTCTTGGTCTCCGTTGACGGGGATTGGCGATTCTGCTGTAAAGGAGGCAAATATGGCGACGACAGACTTCCTGTTTGCAAGTGATTGTCTAGGTACGGGAGATGCCTTTTAACAAGATAACTAATTGATGGTTTGTTGCATACAACGTCATATGAAAGGAACGTTTTAACCGTATGATTGATATACTCTACCCCTACCTTGAGGGCGTAACAGTGAAATCTCCAGCCCGATGGTTGAACTTTCTATGTTACACTCTTATAGTAGGGGATGATACATTTTCCCGTCCTATTATTTCTGTCACAACTTGACCGACCTTAGTCTGGGATGTTTGATTCGCAAATGACCTCTCCCGTCGAAAGCTGACTGTGACCTCATAATTTATTGTTCCTAACGTCATCGTATTGTTGCCTTCCGTGTGCAATCGGTCATTCATACAAATTTTCCATCAATGAAACTCTTCTTGCTTCAAGATTCTGTCTCCCTGTCATTATATTGTAAACGTTCCTATTTTAGTGGTAATATTATTTTAGCGTGAATTTCCTTCTTACTTCTGAGGCTTGAAATTTTGGAAAGTAGGAAAAGACATTCACAGACAGTGTATAAACAACGATGTGAACAGGCCTTAAATGCCGTATCTTCCAGATATATAAAAGAGTAAGAAATGCTTATAATTTTTTTATTGATATAAATTAAATATGAATAGGCCTTGAAATATCAGGACAATTTTTTTAACCACATAGTTTTCTCGTAATTGTTTGTTGGTGCGTTAATTAATATTTGCGCTAATTTGTCGCAGTACGCTACGTGTACATTCTTTACACAGGAGACTGGAACAGTGAAAAAAGTTCCCGATGTTGTGTTGTGTTTTGCTTCGTTGGAAGTTAAACGTCCTCACAACATCTCAGGTCACGTGTGGACGTGATTGGAAGACACCGCCGAAAATAAATAGGAGAAAGGAAAGAAAAGACAGGTGTCCCAAGTGTTGCTTTTAGGGCAGCAGCTAAATTTGTTCAAATTTGGTTTTTCCAATGACCCCTAATTTAGCACAGAAGACAGAAGAAACCCCTCTGATTCTGCTCCGACGATACCTATGCAGAGGGATACAGAAGTATTTCCTCTTCCCGAACTTGCAGAGATTATATAAACCTAATATTAAACACACCAGGAACGCATATCTCTATTTGAACGAAATATTTATAGTAATACATGAAATATATATATAGGTATACGAACACATCAGAATATTCTTTGAAATAATTCAAAACATTTTTTAAAAAACTTTTTTTGTGGATTTTTATTTACGAAACTGGGACTGTAACCTTCGAAGACTGAATCACATACAGTCACCGTGTCGTGAAGGCGACTTCAAATAATGTCAATTACATCGTTTTAGAAATCCAAGTAAACAGCATTGAACGTGATATATTATGAGACAGATGCATCGATTGCATTGATAAGACAGCAACACGCGCATAACTTTATAGACGTAATTACTTTGATTTAATACCAGGATCATATCCAGCATTATGCCAGTAGAATCAAGAGTAACTTCCCTTTTATGAAAAAAAACGTGCTATTTTTCCTCTATTATCCGTTGACAATAGATATAGTAATAAATAGAACCTCGTTAGAATTTGACAAAACGAAAAAAATAAATAAGCAAAAAATGTAGTTAGGAATGTATCCTTCATTGCACCAGTATATAACAAGACAAAGATTATATATTTTTTGAAAAATATATATAAATTTTTGAGACATATTTTTTTTACAATATTTGTTATATATACATATATGTACAGTCATAAAAACTTGTTTATATTCATTTTCTCAGAATAAACAAAAACAAAAAAACATAACAATAAATTAGACAGATTTCAATAATGTAAACAAGAAAGACAACAAGAAACAAATTGAGAATGTAACAACGGTCATTTTAAAGGACATTGTCATACATCTTGTAGTCGGAGTCGTAAGCGGTGTTGAGAGCTTGCAGTAGGCGCGCGAAGTCATTATCGTTCATTCTGTTGCTTCGTGGTCCTTGTACTTTTTCTACGAGGCTCTCAGCACGACGGATGTTGCTTACGTGACCCTTTTTCTTGGGAGTTGTCTCCCCTGGCACCAGGCTGACCGTCGATGGTTCGTCTTTGAGATTCATCTTTCGAGCGTATTGGGATTCTTGCCAGGAGTAGTAGGGGGCGCCTGCGGAGAAACACGAGTTCTGGTCGGCGATTCTGTCGCCATCAACGTAGTACATCATATAGAAATTGCACATCTCGTCATTTTGGGTAGAACTGTGGAATAAAACGACAAATATAGATATAAAAAACATGACAAAGGTTGCGTACACTGTAAGTGCCATTTTAGTTCCCAGCGCTGTACCATGAATTTGTTGGTACTTTTTATCATCAAACTGGAATGTGTTTCCATTCAAAACAATTTGAAACGCTTTTTAAAAGAACGGTGTTGAAAAACTGCGTACGAGTTTTGCTTTTTCTAGCCAAAAAGAGATTGCCTGTATACCATGTTCGTGAGGTATGCTTTAATATAGACTTCCGACGTCAAATGATACAAATGTTGTACCCTCATCAATGTGTTCCGGCAAGTATTCGAGGAAGTCCATATCATCTTTTATGTAAATAGGAACTAATTTACACATTGGTTTTAGCACAATGTCCAAGAAGTTACTCGAACGGCGTGTTGGAGCACAATGACGTGCAACAATCGGTTTTGGAGGTGCAGACCGGGAGTCCGTACCAGTAGCAATAGTAGAAGTAACGCGTCAATAGTAGTCTAAGACTAATGGTATGACGTCGACAACGGTGAGTATCTATAAATCGTTTGCCGGGGAGGCATTTTGATGTATTCTGACTTTTGTTGGGAGATCGCGTTACATATATGTTGCAACCTTTTAACTATTACAAGGCTAAACTGACGAAATAAGACAGTACAGTATTGTCTCTCATTTATGATGCATCACAATGTAAATGTTTCGGTAGTTACAAAAGAAGTAAAACTTTGCAGATTGTTTCTTTTCATACATTTCTAAGAATACAAATATTTTAAGATATCCCCATCCAGTCATTAGAAAGAGATCTACAGATAGTAAATAAATAGCGCCTTACCCAATAGATACATCTCGCTCTAGATTATTCTCCATCGTGCAACGAGCAGCCTGTAAAAAGATGTCAATCGGTCAGCAAAATATCAATAAAATTGTGTAATCAAAATGACATAATCTACTCACTTTTAATGTCAAATGTCAAATAAATTAGCTATATTTTCTCAGGTCAATAAGACGTGTGTTAACTTGACCACAGATAATGAAAGACACTTAAAAAATGCAGTAAGGCATATTATTTTCAAAAAAAATCATTTGTACAAAATGTAGACACGGAATCTTAACTTTGTGTTGTAATTAAACCTGACACGTAAAAATAGATCACGTACAGACAGGAGATGTAAAAATTCAGATATTTAAAAAAAAAAAAAAATGAAAATTTGCTTTAAATGACACATTGTTCTTACCAGGCTTTGAACGGATTAGCCAGGGTAAAAAAAAATATTTTAATATAAAATCAACACACGTGCATGTCACTTTTTGTGATATGGTAAAAAATATGTAACGAGGGTGAGAAATTATTGTAAAATCAAAACGTTAGACCGTTTCAGTCAGTTATATATTCAATCATAAGGTATTACAATAAATATGCTCTACTACATGAACATATAATTGACTTTGCTTTCATGACTACTTAAGTGTCTACAAGACCATGTGATAATTTAATTATTGAAATGGGGCTTTTCTATGTTCCCGCAAACATTTGTCACGTGATTACATCATTTTCCATTTCATCAACAAGTTAATGTCACAATTGGTGCCAGTGACAAGGATGTGTATTGAATTGTTTACATATGTACATGCACACGTGTACCCTCACTCAAAAAAATTAATTCGTCTACGACCAGTCACCCACGGCTCACTTGTTTACACTCGTAATACGGGGAGACTTTCGGAAGAGTGTTACATGGAAATGGTTTATTGGGGAAAAGATCATGATTTTCCTAAAATACAATATTGTGAACCGATGAAAAATGTCGTTAGATTGCCGAAGTGGTAGAATTATTTAACAAGTGTATAAAATAATATAACGCACCAGAATATCATTGTTCTTTATTTCCATTCCTGGGCTGGTGACGTTGTAGAACATCTGAAATATTAAAACAAATACATGGGAATACACTCGCAACCATCTCTCAAATTTCAAACGGTCAATATTAGGTGATAAAATAACATATTAATAAATAGAACATTTTCTAAATTGGAAAACAATCTATTTACGAGTCTATGCTGATCTATATGAAAAACGAAATTTACCGTTCTTAATGAATGTCATACAGCGATGCACTGCTGTATACCAAAGAACACCAGCGTGTCAGGAAATCGAAACATCGCAAGGTGATTAAGTATTAATAACCTCAACATCTCTCCCTATTCAGACACGCAATGATAACGATCTTATACTTTGTACGAAGGCGTATCGTGAATATCTAAGGTTCTAGCTCCGCCTCACCATCATTAATACACAAGGTACAAATTCAGTATACTAACACGCCAATACAGAGTCTGTAGCGTTACATTGTAATTAGCCATTAGCTCGCTACTTACAGGGTCACCTGGGTACTCGTCAATTCTATTATAGTGTCTTCCACTCACAGGGGCCGAACACATGATATATTGGCTAGTGTAAGTATAGGAGTGTTGATGTTGACATATATCATGTGCCTGACCCCTGTGCCACCACTGGGACGAGGAGAAGGTCACGGTTATGTTTGTGTTCTATCGTTTTAACATGGAGTGCTATGTTAACAACATGGTGGTCTCCATTAACTTAATTTACTGCTGGCGGTAAAACACTATTATGTATAGTATTTTTACATTCATGAAGAAAACAAAGATTTATCATTAAAATATAATATTTCTTCTCCACGTGCACGAAAATTCATCAAATATGTCGGTGGAAGACATTGGCGGGGGAGTGATTACATAGAGGAGTTCACATTAACCGCTAATTACTCAAAATTCTACGAAAATAAACTCCTAAATCATTCATACCTGGGGTTCCTGAGGACTTTTCCGGCCAATTTCCTTCCACTTAGCGTCCCGGACTCTGTATCCGGACACAACCCTTCCTATAATATAACGTGTTTTTTCGTTATAATGTGTAAGTGAATTTATTTAAAGAAAATGTTGAAGATATTATATATCATTACTTAATCACATTGTTAAACTATAATTTAATATTGAAATATGTGACGTCATTACATTATCATTTCATGACGTCAGAATAAATGTAGGTCATTAAAACATGAGCACATACGTTAAAAATATACTTCACGGATGTATTTACTGAATAGCACGGTAATTATAGTGTTAGATGCAGTACTAGTATAACGTAAACTACTAGGAGAGTATTACTTTTACAATATACTTTAGTAACAAGTCTTACCTAGTGTGTGGGTGTGAGTCCTAAAGGCGAACGGATGTAACGTCAGGTCAGTCCTCAGTTGACAAGCACTCTCCAGGTATTCTGTAATAAACCATTAATTAAAGGGTAAAACCTCGTTATACTGCCACCATGTGTCAAACAAACGTTTGGCGTTATAAAGGGGTTTGGAGATACATTGAGGGAAATTAAATTAATAGGAATGTTTAGGAAAAGGTACATTGAGATGTGTTGGCGGTAAGTTGGGTGGCAAATGAAACGAGGGGCATTATATCGAGGTTTTACTATTATATTACTTTATTCTTATACCAATTATCATTTTAAACCATTTAATTAATTTTGTATACATATGTACATGTCTATGTATATGAAACATGCGTTTATGAATTATGACAGTTGCTGTGTTACTTTTTATCAATTTATAACTCCATAAAACAAACAAAAACAATACGTTTTTATTGTAAAGCTTTCATATTTCCCCAGATATGTATACTGTGTATGTATGTAATAACAGTCGATCTGAAGTTTAAGTACGTAGTATAGATTCACTTAGATATATATGGTGTTTTCCTCCCTTTTTAGCATCGCCTTACTGAAATTTGAAATAGGCGTTTCCTTGCTTCATAATCCTATCCTATTTCTACAGATATATATTTAGAGTATGTTGGTGATGACAGCCGAACACGAGTTTAGGTACGTAGTGAATTCTTACTTAAAATTGACATTGAAATCGTGGGAACAAAAGTGTCATTGTTTCCCCTTTCCTTCAATCGCCTTACTGAGTTTTGAAATAGGTCTGTGGCTTAGTGAGTTGTTTTAGCGGTTTCGAGTCGGGACACGGGTCATTTACACTTGTCTCTTTGCTTGAAAAAGTAAACAGACGTTTTCGAAAGCTCACAAAATAAGT
>JAUMHH010190583.1:0-14164 GCA_032359455.1 Chlamys rubida
GTATAAGTGGTCCTGTTTTACAGGTGTGCCACAGATACACCTGTATATACTGGTATAAGTGGTCCTGTTTTACAGGTATGCCACAGATACTCCTGTATATATACTGGTATAAGTGGTCCTGTTTTACAGGTGTGCCATAGATACACCTGTATATACTGGTATGACTGGTCATATTTTACAGGTGTGCCACAGATATACCTGTATATACTAGTATAAGTGGTCCTGTTTTACAGGTGTGCCACAGATACACCTGTATATACTGGTACTGCTATGACCGACTTTTTACTGTGTCTCTGACTTTGTGATGTAACAGACTTTGTTTTGAATCTCTGACTTTAAGATTTGACTAATCAATGCTGTGTCCGACAAGTTTATGTATCAGACTTTGTGATTTGACAATGATTTGAAGACATCAGTCAGATCTGAGAACTTGGATGACAAACAGTAAAGAAAGACCATGACAAGCCTCCACGGGGTGATTGTCCCTGCTTTGTTCTCTTTGGAGAATTATTTATTGCAGATTTACAACATGAGAAAAGTCTGAAAACTGCATGATCATCGTATTATCTGTCATAATTCTTTTTTATGAGCAAGATCAAAAGATAGAACATTTATGTTTGTAAGGGATAGCACTTCGTCTTGTAGAAAAGCTTCTCAAATACCAGATAATCTGGTTATGTAAATGTATATGGGAAACTACACATTGTCCTTCAGTGAAGCCCTTCATTTCTGGTTCAATTAAAATCAAACCTGTTCTGTGGGCCTCGATAATAATAACACTCATTACCCATTAAATGTAAAAATACTGTAGGCAAATCTTAACACAATAACAACCCGTGGAATTGGTTTATAGCTTATGTCAGTGATGACAACAGCATACAACAGTTAATCATTCATCAAAAGAATTTATGTAAAAAATAGGTGTATTACAGTGCCATGTTGTAATCTAGACAAAAGTCTAAATGATATGTATATACCTTGTCTAAATGAAAGAATTTATATCATTATTGTAAGTCTAAAAAAATGTCTACAAATCCTTGTTTAAATATTAAAATGCATGCAGTCTTGTTTTTGCTTGTTTAAAAGTGACAGCTTTTCCAGAAAGTTTAAAACTATTGATTCCACTTAATATCACATTGCTTAATATCACATCTCACTTAATATCATGCTTTCCTTTAATCACAATATTTCTCTATATACTTTGTTTGTGATTTAGCTGGTTTTACATCATGTCTTTTGACATGTACCATTTTCATTTGCCTCGCATATCATGTTAAAAACTTCTTCTGCATTTTGAAACATATGACACTTGTAATTGCCCTGATGGTCCATTTTCACACATTTGTTTAGAGTATGTAAAACTATCTATTGAATTTAAGTAAAAGAGGTATCTAGTTTTTATGAGTTTGGACAAAAATGGATTGATATTTCATGTCAAAAGTATGATTTTAGACGTTTTTCTTCATACTAAAATATGTTTAGTTTTCACAGAAAAATAGAGCTCCTCCTGATGTCACATTCCACTTAATATCACAATTTCCTCTGATAAATGACACATAACATTAAAAGGAATTTATGAATGCTTTTTACTCAGGTTCATTTTTTTCATGAGAAACCAGACAAACATGTTTAGATGACTTTGTTTATACAATTACTTTGTCTGAACTTTTTCAGGTGCCACAGACCAATGGAGGGAAGGAGACATCCAAGAAAAATTGGGCGTCCTTGCCCATGGGGGACGTACCAGGGCTACAGAGAAATGGGTCTGTGGGCTCGCTTGATGATGGACTCATGTCTATGGTAAGGTCAAGGTCAAATACATTAATGTGTGAAGGTCAATATCATGGTCCGATAAATCTTCAATGTATGGTAATTAGGCTATCATCAGTTTAGTTGACAATGTTAAACGACAATAGTGTATGGGTGTACACTGTTGTAGGGGATTGGATTGGACTGATTGCTTAGTGACCAGGTAGCTCATTTGGTTAGGGACTGTTCATCTAGAGTTTAGAGGTCCTGGGTTTATGCATTTTCCTAGCTATCAGAGTGTCCATGCATCTGTTTGTAGAGACAAGCTTGTCCATGCTACGTTTTTTTTATATACTAGGTAGTTTTCAATAAAACTTTCGGACAATTTATCAATGTTTAAAGTGATTTTTCATTGTTAATGGTATTAGTTTCTAAACATTTCATCCTAAGACGGTATCAGGGGTATTATTTAGCCTGCAGCTGATGGTTCTAGTACATAGTTGTCAATTATATTCATGTCTATAGGGTTCAATGAGGCCTGGGGTAAAAAAATACTTTATTTCAAAACCAGCATACAGTATAGATATATTTTTCACATTGACATAATGCTCAAAGTGCATTTCTTGTCAAAGTATTTTTTTCTTAATTGATTTAATCTTTTGGTGAAGAACGGAAAATTAAATAATAAATCAGTTTCAGATTTCATATTTCTTACAAGATAACTTGTTTTAAAGTTGAACAGGTCAACCATTATTGAGTTGTTCATGCTGTGATTTCCTATCCACTCATTTACTTTTATTCTTGTCCAATCAAGTGCTCGAAATTTTACCCTATTTTCTAGCAGAATGATCACTTTCTGGCGCCACAAAGCATTGAGCATGTCAGCGGAGATTTGTACAAACGGCTAATGTATGGCGGCCTATTGTACGGCTTTGGTGTGGCTCTCCGTTTAAAGTTACTCGGTGCAAATATTTTGAGTGCAGAGATTTATCTGATAGACATGAAAAGAAGTGAATTATACATAAGTAAAACTCAAAGACCCTTGAAATACCAGACTCAGTCGATTTAAATTTATGAATAAAAACAACTTTATTGTTAGAATTTATTCACAGCATAGATATACAGTGTATGTCTTTTGTTATTGAACAATAAAGAGCCAAATAGATCATGTTAAACTGACCGAAATATTCACTGGAAACTAACAACTGATTCGTAACCGATAAGGTCATAGTGTTTATACTACCATCTAAAATAGGCGATGACACATCGAGGGTATTAATTGTTGGGTCATTGTGTGGTCAGGGATCGTCACTGAAAGGCTTGGTCAGTGGTCAGTTTATAAATACCAGGGCCAAACTGGTATGTGTATATTAGGATAATGACAAACAGAGATTAATAGCAATGATTGTGTCAGAGTGGAGTTTTCAACTTAAATTATATTTTCAATTCATATTTTAGGCATTTAAATTAAACCCAAATAGCATTTTGGAGATAAATTCTTGTTTATCATGATAAATATATGTATAAGAAATAAGAAATTAGTGATTATATTACAATAATTGTGCTGTACCTGATAACAGGTGTGGGGTCGGGACATCCCAGAAACTCCTGTACCTGATAACAGGTGTGGGGTCAGGACATCCCAGAAACTCCTGTATACCAAATCCTGGCTTCATTTAATGGGGTGTATACCGCTGAGAGTTTTCAGATATATATCTAAGGTTGACAACTCTGAATGTTGGTGAAAGGTTTCTTCACCACACAGGGCTTACCACATACGACCCCCACCCATCAAGTATATAGCGCTGTGACATATGGTATTGGTGACCTTGACGTGACCTTCACTAAGTGACAGAATTATACAGGGCCTCACTCGTCTTGTATATTTTATGAGGTATGGTATCATAAATGAACTACAGGCCTTTTTGTACTTTTGTTTGGATACCTATACACCAATAGGTAGTTACAATTTGTATACACTTGTCCTGGTATTGAGCGACCTCTGACTGATGTTGGGCAGTAGATCACCCAATCAGTCTGATATATTAACCATTTCACCCCTATGTAACTTTAGTAGACTCTACCATGCATTGATCTGGATGAGTCCATTATGGTCTACAGTGGTGAAAGGGTTAACAGTCTCAAAATGAGATTCATGTGTCCTGTTAATAGTTTTTCAGAGGAATTTTTTATCTTGAAATTCCTTTTTAACTAATTCACCCCTAAAGACACATTTGAACTCTTCCTATTCAAAGGTTGGAATAGTTATGAAATTTAAGGGGTGAGTGAGCTAAATCTTGATAACATAAAGTAATATCTATCTAGAGATAGGTGACAAAGAACTAGCCATCAAAATTATATATATATATATTAACTAGCACTTCAATTGTATTTAAGGTCAAATCTGCTTAACTTTTAACCTTCGTTTAACATTTATGTATTACAAAAGTAATAACTTTAATTTCTCCTAATATAGTTTTATCTGTACCTGTTTTATAAGTGTTTTTAAAAAATTGTGAATCTATTTTTGTGGTCATAGGTGTTTGATCTTGATGAAACTGTTTTTAAACTTCAGGGATACATATATTTATAGATCCCAGCATTATTACATTAATTTGTGATTCACTTTTATGAAGAGATACACAGGTATGCATACAAATATACAAACAGGAAATACCTGTTCACCATACTTATTTTAATATAAGAAGAACACACCTGTTTGTCACGGTAGTAAGAACAGATAAATCATTATAATTACCTGTAGGTGTGGATTTATAATTTCTATGTGATGGGTCAGGTTGACAGAGTTAGATGACTGAACTAAATTTAAGTTTTATATTTTCTTCTTGACTTAATTATCATTTTATATACTAGCTCACAAAGACTGTTTGTCACTTCACTAATCTTTTTTACAGAATTTTACAAGTATGTTTTGTTACCTGTCATGTGAGATGAAATATACCTCTGAGTAAGAAGAACGACTGATTCCCACAAACTCAGATTTATACAGTAACTACCGGGGGTATGAGATAGTTACCTCTCTAAAGCCTGGAAAAATTTTGTGAGACATGAATGCTCCCACTTCCATGCAGTTTAATTAACATAATTTTTAAACAATTTTTGTAAACAATAGCAATGACCTTTGGTTCCTGAAATTCAAACACTTTCAAAGTATTCTCATCCTTGACCTTTGGATAAGGTTGATGAAAATCTGTTAACAAATTGTATTGCCAGGGTGATTTCACTGACAAATCCAGTGGACAAATTTCTATAAATAGTAACAATGACTTTAGCCTTGACCTTGGAACCCAAAACATGATCTTGTTTGAGGTATTCCCTTTACATACTTGACCATTGTGTAAAGTTTGATCAAAATCTGTTTAGAAATAAAGTCAGTAGAGCGATGACAATGGGACAGGACAGATTAACAGGATGGACATGGATTGGGTAACGACTATATGCCCTCTATGAAATAGCATGGGACGTAATTAATATGAAATTGAAACCAACATTTTCGTTTTTTCAAATTAAAAGAATCAATGGCTACTCTTTCTTGTCGGACTGATGTATGTATTTGTTGCTTGACCACAGGATCCGGAAGTGACCAGTGTATGGCTACAGAGCCAGGATTTCATCGGCTTAGGCTTCAACATCGCTGGCAGTATGAGGGATGGAATCTTTGTCAGTCAGGTTCACAACAGAGGCCCAGCCATAGAGTCGGGTAAATTCAAAGTTGGTAAGTAGTGTTTCACAGATTTGAGTAATTTAAATTTGGCAAATAATATGTCAGTCTGTGTTTTTGTGTATGTAATAGGTAATTAAACGTTGGTGATGGGGTTGGGTATAAATTCCAAGTTAGTGAGTTTATAATCTGATGTTAGGTATATACTAGTGTGAGTTTATAATCTGATGTTAGGTATATACTAGTGAAACCAGCCCTAGGTTGGGTTTATTTCTGGCCAAACCATAGTAATAATATCCCATGTCTGTGTCTGTATACGAAATAAAGGTCAATGTTATGATTATGACTGAGCTTCAAACAGTTTATAATATTTACTTCACAATCGACTCGCCACACAAATTGATGTGGATATTTATATTTTGTGAAACTTGTGTATGGGATTTACACTGCAGGCAAAGATCCAAGCAAATTTCAAATGATTTTCAAATGATTGTATACAGTGTGTAAACACCTATGTAATATTTAGCTGTTAAAGTTTCTATGCCATAAAGGCATTTGTCTGATTGATTGTTTGTGTCTTGCAGGGGACCGAATTCAAAGTGTAACTATCTCGTTTGCCAACATGGTGTTTGAAGATGCCCTGACCATCCTAAGTTATGCATCCCCGTACCCTGTCAAGGTCACGCTACAGAAGGAACATCAACGTCAGAAGAACCGGCGTCTCAGCGACCAAAGCACGCGCCTGGCTCATCCGTTATATCGCAGCCAATCAGTGGACACCTTACTAAAGATCAATCGGCTGGGGAAAGTGACTCCAAAAAGAAGTTTTAGTGAAATGAGATCGGAAACACGGACGAATGCCTCTCCTAAGAAGAATGTACTACATGTAAAACAGACAAGTGTTCCAGAGGAGATTAAACCAAGTCAAATACGGGCTACAGAGATTCCACAAATCAAAGTTATTCCTGCTAAGAATATTAATTTAAGCAAAGCTGTGATGTCTTCAGATGTAATAGTTCATAACGTGGATGATATTAGCGTAGAAGATGAAACGAAAAATGTGCAGCTAAGAAATAAAGACAGTAAAAAGCTTACCCCAGCTGTTAAGTTTGTTAAAGAAGATAAGCCGACAGACTCTCCAGTGTCCCAAATCCCCGAGCCAATATTGCAAACTAACGATAGCACCGACGCTGAGGCTGCCAGGGACTTTGTGGACGTATTTGATAAGTTAAATGAGGAAGATAAACTAGATATGCTACGTCTAAGTTATGAGGACCCCGACACAAGTGCTAATGAAAGTGTAGTGATACCAGAAAATGAAACAAACGTAGAGGCTTCTTTGCCTGACTTTGAAATCAAAACAGATTCTCCGGTATTAAATTCAGATTATGTTAACATAGATTTGAGGTCTCCTCCTCCCGTGAAGCCAGAACGTAGGAAAAAGAAAAATTCCAGTGAAGAGGGCAGTGAGCCAGGAACACTGCAAGACTTCAGTGAAATTCCTCAGGAAATATCAAGTGAAGACATCATACCTTCCGTCTCTATGGTATCCGAGTGTCGTCCAATCAACACACTGGAGATCTCTGAGGATTTTATTGTTGCAGAAAAACATGACAGAGATACTAGTGTTGGTTCTAAGAGCTTTGAGTTATCTCCCATGGTAACCAAGTCAGAAGAGTTGACTGAGGTGGCCATGCCCAGCAAACTGCCTCCAGACCTTGGACCACCGCCCCCTGTCCCTAAGGAGGAGGGAGAGGACAGTGGTGGGGACTGTAGTCGCACTCTTGTCGATTACAGCCTGTCTGACATGGAGAGTACATTGACCCGACCACGCAGTCCACAGATACCCATTGAAGAGGACACAATCATGCCTCAGTTCCTCTCCAAGGAGCCACTTGAGGCAGCGATGCCTTGTTTATTCTCCCCAGCAGGGGACACTGCAGACAGCTTGCAGACAAATAAGCACTACCTACAGGATTCTGGTAGTGAGGATGATGATGCTGCTGATGATGATGATGATGACCAAAGTTCATCTGAAAACAAAGACACATTGGTTGAAATAGAAAAAGATTTATCAGATGCGGACTTCAGCCTAAACATGACCTCTGACCCCAGCTTGTTTTCTACACCATTCCCAAAGAGGAATACCAAGGAGACGCAAAGTGGTGTGGCTTACGACATCTCTGTGCAGGAATTAGATGCCATGGAATCAGAAAAGAAGAAAACATCCCACTCCTCTGGTGATCCTAAAGGAGGTATAGCCTATGTGATTAGGGACGACATTGTCAGTGGTGTGCAACGGACAATAAATTATGAGCACAATACAGTGTCAAAATCAATGTCATACGCAGGGACCGAGCTCTCATCGCTGGAACAGAAACAACACACAGGTTCACTGAAGGACGTCAACAAATCATCTGAAGGAGAGGAGAGTGATCTTGATTGGTCAGGAAAAAGACTGGTGCGCTCAGAATTATTCTCAGACATTCCCCAGAATGACTCAGTCAGTGATTGGACAGAACAGAAACTGGACGATGAAGGGGAAAGTACGCTGGTACTACAGAGTACTTACAATGATAATAGTGTGACTTCCTCTGAGGAAAACTTAAATGACATTGATAACCCAAGACTTATGAGGGCAAACATATTCAGGGCAAGAGAAAATCTTGCAAATTTATCAGATAATTCTGATTCTATGATTCTTACTTCTGAATCGACCAGTCACAGTGAAAGTTCTACCCCTCCGCCACCCTACACTACTGCTAACGGGGAGACTGATGTAGCCCTCTCCCCGGAAACAACACCCACCAAAACACCATTCAGCCTCATGGATGTACACAATGAACAGTCCATCAGTACAGATCAGGAAAACAATGAGGTCATTACGAATGTAATTACGTCAAAGTATGAAGTGTCTGGTAATGGAGGCTTCAACGTCGCTGTGAGTACCACATCCGAGGTGGATGACACAGACTGCTAGCTAAAATGTGGGACAAAAGTAAACACCACTCTGTTACGGGTCAAGATTACCTCTGCCCAACCAAAGGTCAAGGTTGATTTAAGGTGACCACTCATGAATAGTAAGAAATAACACTGTATACAGGCAGTGACTGTGCTAGTAAGATCACATCATGATAGTGACCTATTACTTCTACCTTGACCATTTATGTTGGTGATTATAGGAAGTAAAACAAGGTCAAGGCCAATATTACTGCTGCTGCCTAGAGGTCTAGGTCAGTGCTATTGCAGCAATGAAGTTTAAGTATCTGCTATTGCAGATGCTTAGTGATCAGTGTTAGTGTTTATGGTACTGTATAGGGGTCAAGGTCAGTGTTAATACTGCCACCTATGAGTCAAGGTCAGAGTAATTGTAGCTGCTATTGCAGATGCTTAGTGATCAGTGTCAGTGTTTATGGTACTGTATAGGGGTCAAGGTCAGTGTTAATACTGCTACCTATGAGTCAAGGTCAGAGTAATTGTAGCTGCTTATGACTCAAGGTCAGCTTTAATGATGGTACTGTATAGGGGTCAAGGTCAGTGTTAATACTGCTACCTGTGAGTCAAGGTCAGAGTAAGTGTAGCTGCTTATGACTCAAGGTCAGGTTTAATGATGTTACTGTAGTGATCATCAATAAGCCCATGGGCCAACATATAATCTCTGGCTCAAATTAGGGGGTTGGGCTTGCTATAGGACAATGAAATAGTTTTTTTGACATTTCTATTGAACTCCAATAGATATGGGTGGGCTTATTACCAGGCATGGGCTTATTGTTGGATAAATATGGTAACAGAGTTGAGGGCAGTAGCTGTGTTCAAGGTCACATGTATATAGATATTCTACCTCGGTGATGTGTACTGATATAATGCCTCATACTTTCATATTTTTAAAGACTACAGAATAACGTCATTCTGGTTACGCAAGACATACTGTATGTTGAACATTCCAACATGAGCTGTGTGGGAGGAGGGCCATGACACTTGTGTTCACTGCCTCATTGTCTATTTATCATTATAAACATTGTTTTTGTGACATGGTGAAGTCTTATGCCGGAACCTATAATTAAATGAAGGTACCGATAGTTATTGTCGAATTACAGAACGACTGGTATAGATCACTGGTACTTTGTACTATCTTAACTGTGCATTCATACATGAAATCATCTCAAATTACGTGTCAAACAAAATTCAAGTTATAGTGTTATACAAAATGACCATCATGCCATTCCATATTGTTTATTCCTTTTCATCTAGCAGACACTTGAAAATGTACCAGGAATCGACACATACATGTATTGAGGTATAACATACATATGTTTGATTAACATAACATCATTTATGTCTAGTATATTATGTGTATATATGTTGTACTAGGAAAGAAATGTGTCAAAAACCGTGGAACTTTTTGCCAAATCATGTCAAATATCTGGTATTTTCTGCTGTGACGATTTGCTGGAAAGTCATGTATGTTTGAAACCTGGTACATATATTTTGAACTCTCCATTCATCAAACATTTTTTGCGTACACATACGAAACACTAGCATGAAGAGCATTGATAGACAGCATTACCTGTAGAGTATATATTTATAATGTTGTGTAAATGATTTTACAAAGTCGTGTTTTCCTCAGAAATATTAAGTAATTTTATATGTAAATGTTAGTTCATCATTAGGCGGGCCAGAGTTTGAACTACTGGGGCAATTAGTTATTTGTCTGTACCGTGGATCTGTGTGTCCAAATATTGCTACCTCAGTTCATAATATAAATCTGTTCTCGAAGACATGTTTACTCGTTCCGAGGATCTTAAGATTGATAATGTTTTTAAGAAGTCAAAGGTCATAATCAAGTAAAACACATACAGATTTTAAACAGATTTACTTTCCAACATTCTAGGGTTATTTCTAGATGAAACAATACTTCAAGGGCCACAGAGAAAAAAAATCCTCTATCTCAAAATTCCAATATCATGTCTATTACTTTTTCAGATCACTTGTATCTTTATCTGGTGAAAGTCTTGTGATGAGAACATTAAAATAAATAGTAATTGACATCAAATATAGAGTACATATTAGAAAATGTCCTAGAAGCATTAGAATTATTGTCGGCTATACACCAAAGTTTAATATTTCTAGCAGACATGTGTAACAGTCAAAACGCACTCTATATTTACATGTGTACCTCCAGCCAGTACATGTAATATGTATCCGAACTTTCGAAACAAATGTGTTAAAATGCAGACTTTGAAGAAAAAAAAATCACAAGAAAGGTAACATTTGTCTACATGGCAGTACATATCACCTAAAAATATTCTATAACATTTATAGGTTGAATTTAATTATAAAGGCAATGTAATGGATAATAAAATGAAATCAGTAAGTTAAACGCTATAAAGACAGTGTTACAGATAGATCACACATATAATGTGTAGGTTTAACTGAGTTAAATATAATGTAATAGAGATGAAATGAACATGCTGAAGCATTATTATTACTGCATATATATATTATTAAATTTGATCTGCAATGTCATGGCGTGAAAAAAGAAAAATTGTGTCAAATGCAATACATTAGCTTTCTGAACTAAAGGCTTATTATAGTTATTGAAAAATATTGTACATATGTAAAATAAATTATTTTTATCAATAACAGATTCTGTTTGATGTCCTATTATCATTTTTTATCGACATCTATTTGTGTAAATATGAATAATTGTATACAAAATATATGTAATTATAAATACTTATATACAAAATATATACCATTGTTGTATATAACTTTTATCATACGTTTCCATCATTTATATATGTGTGTCTATGCATTTTGTAAAAACATTCCGTAATTAGACAAATATGTATTTAAGTGCAATATATAAAACACATTTTAAATGTTAATATTTAGGTCGCAAAAAAATAACTTATATAGTGGAACCACATTATATCGTACTTCTCACTTCCGTAAACATCCTGGATTACTTATAATTATGTCAGTTTCAGACTTGACATTAGATCATTATTTAAGAAGACAACAGTTTGTAAAGGGAGTGGTTCACCTTAGTGTAAGTGAGGTTCGCTGTAGTCACGCGAGACCTGCTGAATTCTGTATGGTGCAAATATTGAATACCGCCGGTAGTAACTGTAACCTCTATAGCAATTATTACCCTGTATCAATATCCAGTATCAACTTAAAGGGGGTTACGATTAATGTCTGTGGGCTAAAAATTATTTCGCCTGGTAGTTGCTTTCCTTTCTAGTTCAGAAGTGTTGGTGGTGAATTGAAAAACATTCATTCGTAAAATTGTCATCGAGTTGTGAAATCAGATTCTTTGGAGTAATTGATACAGAAACTAATACTCACAAAAATGAGAATATTTGCAGTATATTTTTGATTGTATATTTATATGCATGCCATTATCAAAAAGTTTGATACTTAGTGCACTAGTAATGGTATTGAAAACTAGTACAGTATATGCATTTTGGATCTTATAAAACAAATCTTTTTGAATTCTGTTCAATTTAAACAAATTGGAAATGTTAAAAGACCTAATCAAGTTCAGTATTCAAATTAGATTTAAATATAGACAGTAATTATACAAGTTTATAGTCTTGAAAGAATGGAATTTGTTTTTCAATTTAGCACTTTATATTGCATTTAGTTTTGCAAATTTCTTGCCACCTAAAATATGTGATCTATCAAAAATGGGAATAACATATTAAGATTACAGTTAATCATATTCGTTGATGGGTGAACATTTATGAATAAATTAAAGAGTAGTTTTGTGACATTATCAACTGAGTTCAGGTTAGATAATCTGTTTTATTTTAATAATTTTTATATAATTGTAATTATTGAAAAATCACCTAAGCCAGGCATTGTCCTCAGAAAAACAATTTTTCCAACATATCTACTTGTGACGAAATTAATCCTCAGAACAGTCCTCAGAAATGTTTAGCTTATATAGATATAACAGAGTTATCCCCCTTTGTGGTGGAAGGATTTCAAACTAGTGAAACTTTTCAGAAATAAGTTTAAAAAGAAAATGTACCACCAATAGATATCTCCAAGTGGTCTTATAGGATATCATGATTTGTCTCGCATCTCAAATAAGAGCATATTATACATGTACAATATAAACTTATTCATAAGGTCAATATGTCACCTTTTGTAAAAGTCATGTGTCTGGCGTGATTTGTTTATTTCACCACAATCAGACAACATACTGGTCAATCAAAACTTACCAGACTTCTGAGGAGAAATATTCTCATGTTAAATATATAATCTCTGTCCAAATGTAGGAACCAATCTACCATCTGATCATATATATATACCCAGTAGATGACTACACCTTCTGAAAAGTTTCTTGCATTCTATCCGATGACTTCAACTCTACAGATTACTAAAATTTGGTCAAAGTTAATGTTTTGTAGAAGAAAAACTTCAATATTTATATATAAGCATGAACTATTGTCATAAAATACAGTGAGCATAATCTTGTTAAAAGTACTAGTACAAGTTTAGGGTAGATGTTACATGTTTTTTGAGCATATACATGACAATCCGTCGACAGGGTGCTGGGCATAGCCATGACAAAGGATTGTGAAAATTATTTTATCTTATTTGTTTTCTCAAATATTTATTTCAAAATTTTCATGTAAAATAGATTTAGCAAGTTTAATTTAAGTTCGTAATTTTTCATAACAAAAGAAATGCTTTATAAAGAAATCAGCGTTTCACAATAAACAACTGTTGATAATATTAGTACATACATTCCATAGCCACCTACAGTTTCTAGTAATAAACACTATTTTTAATTTATATTCAACTCCATTGACAAAGTATAGAGTATTTAAGTATCATTTAATGATTTTAATAGTTTCCTTTAAATTGTATGCAATTTTAACATATTTTAAATATAATCAACCGGGGCTGAACTAGCCCTCACTTCCATTTAAGTTAAAGAGATATGGCTACACATGTTGGCAGAAATCAAATTTTTTATAAAATCAACATTAATGTGTAATTTAGCTATGTTCACACTATAGAATAAGATGTATGGTATGTACTGTGGAACGCCCTTAACCTGGACTCTGGTAATTCACATCACTAGTCTTTTACACAAAGGTATTGTTTTCTTCTTCTAATTTATATATGACACATTGTCAAATACATACATAAAAAAAAAAAAAATCTAACTGAATTTTAAATTGTTTTGTATCTGGTCAATGATGATTTTTGCACATCAATCGACATATATGACAATGTTAGTAATTTAAAATTTATTGTGATTGGACAGTAATTGTATAATTATTTATAAGCTACAATGAAATTCAACTGAATCTGAATGCTAGTCTTTGTTTACTGGTATATTTATTTTGAAAATGTTCAGTAAATTAGAAAGTTATTGCGAATATTTGTTGTAAACTAAGTGTCCAGGCTATGGAGGTTCCACTGTAGATATGGGCTGGTATAACGGCCACGTTGCAATCAGTATCCTCTGTTACCCAACTATGTGTATTATTACGAATAAAGTCTATACTCAGGTTCTCTACTTTGTTCTTCTCTTCTGTGATACAACCGCCATACCTGTCAAGTCTCACGATTTGGTCGTGATGCACACGATCTCGATTTATAAAATCCTTGTGAACACGATCACACGATCTTGCCTCCAATTCTCACGATTTAAAAAAAAAAAAAAAAAAATGTTTTTTTTTAAGATTCATTTATTTTGTGTTTATTTTT